>APFE030223074.1:71150-86499 GCA_000404065.3 Pinus taeda
GGGGGGTCTGGGGTCCAGTAGTCCCCTGGCAGGGGTTTAGGGGCAGCGCCCCTGAAGCTAAAAATAGATGTAAAATTGCCTTGTAAAAATCTAGTAATTTGTAGTCAATCTGGGACCTTCATTAGGCAAATGACCTGCCGATAGAAGTTATGTTTAGTTTAGGGTTTTTTGCTTTAGAAGGCAACCCCTCACTATCTATGAGGGAATTGTATTGCATCTATGTATCTCTGTATTTTGAGTGAGGAAGAGAGAGGAAATTGAGAGTGAAGAGGGTGTTATAGCAGATCTGCTGTAGGTTGTATCTCTTCAATTTGCTGGATAATATAAAAGGAAGGACTGGTTGTTTCTCCGTGGACGTAGCCCAAACTGGGTGAACCACGTATATCTGTGTCTCTCTTATTTTGTGCATTTTTTGTGTTTATATTTGTGCAATATTTTTTGTGTTCCATTTCTCTATAATATATAATTTTCTAACAACTGGTATCAGAGCCAAAAGTCTATTTGGCTAATAAACTCGTAGGAGAGAAGGGTTTATGGTTCGAGTGGGAGCATTGGCGGAAGATGGTAGGTTTTAGGGTTGAAAATTTCAACGGCCAAAACTACCAACTACGGAAGATGCTGATGGAAGATTATCTGTATCAAAGAGATCTGTACCCACCATTGAGCAGAAAGACAAAGAAGCCAACGAGTATGACAGACACAGAACAGAATATTCTCGACAGAAAGGCACTTGGAACAATATGGCTATGCCTAGCGGCATCGATAGCATTTAATATTTCAAAGGAAACGACAACAGAGGGTTTAATGTCGACATTGGCCAAACTATATGAAAAACCCTTGGCCTCAAATAAGGTATTTCTTATGAAGCGTTTATTTAATATGAAGATGTCAGAAGGTGGATCTATTGCTAATAATTTAAATGATTTTAATACAGTTACAAGTCAGTTAAGTTCTGTAGGGGTAAAATTTTGATGATGAAGTTAGGGCTCTATTATTTCTGTGCTCATTGCCAGAAATTTGGAATGGTCTACTTATGGCCATTAGTAACTTTGTCTTTGGATCTAGTACTTTAAAGTTTGATGATGTTGTTGGTGTAATCCTTAGCGAGGAAATGCGACGGAAAAGATTCGGTAGACATCAGGTAATGCTTTGATTACAGAGACTAGGGGAAGAAAAATGGAAAGAGGAAAGAGCCCAGGATATTGGAGTAAGTTAAGAAAATGTAGATCCAAGTCCAGATCGGGGATAGTGTGCCATAAATGCGGGAAGAAAGGATACCTGAAGAAAGATTGCAAGTCTCGGAAGGGAAAAGAAGGATACATGCAGCAACAAACTAATCATGAAGCGAATGTAATAGATGATTTGTTGCAAGATGCCTTGATTCTTTCATTAAAAAATATTATTGATGCTTGCGTGGTAGATTCATGGGCCTCATTCCATGCCACACCCGATAGGAAACATTTTTATGATTATGTTCAAGAAGTTTTTGGACAAGTTCGATTGGGTGATGATAAACCCTGTAACATCATTGGAATGGGTACGATTTTCATAAAATAGCAAAATTGAAATAAATGGCTATTGAAGGAGGTAAGGCATGTTCCAGATCTAAAGAAAAATCTGATTTCAACAGGGCAGTTTGGAGGTGAAGGTTGCGTAACTACTTTCACATATAAAACCTTGAAGGTCACTAAAGGATCCCTAGTAATAGCGAAAGGAGGAAAGGTTCGTACATTGTATTTATTCAATGGTATTTCTAATTCTGTTAATTCTTTAACCTCTATAGGAGGATATATGGCATTGTGGCATCATAGGCTTGGGCACATGAGTGAGAAGGGGATGTAGATTCTTCACTCAAGAAATTTGTTGCCAGGTTTGAAGCATGTTGATTTAAAATTCTATGAGAATTGTGTTTATGGAAAACATAAGAGAGTCAGATTCCTTAGAGTTGGGAAAGAAAAGAAGAGTGAAAATTTAGAGCTTGTGCATACAGATGTATGGGAACCTTCTCAGGTATCATCTCTTGCTGGCTCTCATTGTTATGTTACTTTTATTGATGATGCAACCAGAAAAACCTGGATTTATTGTATTCGAAATAAATATGATGTATTTGATATTTTCAAGAAATGGAAAGCTTTGGCTGAAAATGAGACAGGAAAAAGGTTGAAGTGTCTCAGATAAGACAATGGAGGTGAATATTGTAGCAAAGAGTTTGATAGGTACTTTTCTGAGAATGGAATTCATAGAGAGAAGATAGTTCTAGGAACACCACAAGAAAATGGTGCGTCAGAAAGGATGAATAGGACAATCATGGAGCATGCAAGGTGCATGAGACTGCATGCAAGACTACCTTTACAATTTTGGGCAGATGCTGTAGATACTGTTGTTTATCTAATAAATAGAGGGCCTTCAGGTTCCTTGGATGGTGGTATTCTAGAGGAGGCATGGACAGGTAAAAAGGTAAACTACTCTTTTTTAAAGACTTTTGTTTGTGAAGCCTTTGTCCACATTAATAAAGAAAATAGAACAAAGCTTGAGGAAAAATCAAAGAAATGTACCTTTATTGGATATGGTGTTAATGATTTTGGTTATTTCTTTTATGATTATGAAAAACAAAAAATCATTAGGAGCAGAGATGTCATATTCAATGAAAAGGTTTTGTATAAGAATTAGTTGCAAGAAAAGAAACAGGAAAAAGAAAAAAGAGAATACACAATGCTTGACGAGATCACAGAAAAAGTGATGGTGCCTGAAAATCATAATGATCAATAGCCAGAACAATAACCACAACAACAACAACAAGCACTTCAAACACTTGAAAGTTGTATTAGGAGATCTACCAGGATGAGTAGACCTCCTGAACGATACTCTCCTTCATTATATTATGTATTGTTGACTGATTTTGGTGAACTAGAATGTTATGAAGAAGCAGTGCAAGTAGAAACTAGGAAGAAGTGGGAGCAAGCCATGAAAGAAGAGATGGACTCCTTAGCACATAACCAGACTTGGAACTTAGTTAGGTTGCCTACAAGTAAAACAACATTGCAGAATAAATGGGTTTACAAGTTGAAGGAAGAAGTCGGAGGAAAACATAGGTACAAAGCTAGACTTGTGGTGAAGGGGTTTGTCCAAAAGAAAGGTATTGATTTTGATGAAATATTTTCTCCTGTTGTGAAAATGACTTCAATCAAAACTATTCTAAGTCTATTAGCAGCTAAAGATTTGCATCTTGAGTAGTTAGATGTAAAGACAACCTTTCTCCATGGGGATTTGGAGGAAGAGATATATATGCAGCAACCACACGGATGTGAGGTAAAAGGGAAGGAGAAAATAGTGTGAAGGTTGAAGAAGAGCTTGTATGGGTTAAAACAGGCCCCAAGGTAGTGGTATCTAAAATTTGATAGGTTTATGGCTGAACAAGGTTATACTAGGTGTCACTCTAATCATTGTGTTTATCTCAAAAGGAAAAATGATGGCAGCTATATTATATTGTTATTGTATGTAGATGACATGCTTTTTGCAGGTTCTAACATGCAGGAAATAAATGTGCTCAAAAGGAAATTTGAAAACTCATTTGCAATGAAGGATTTGGGTGCTGCAAAACAAATCCTTGGTATGAGAATAACCAGAGTCAGGAAGAATCACAATTTAACATTGTCTCAAAGTGAGTACATAGAAAAGGTGTTGCAAATATTTAATATGCAAAATGCAAAACTAGTTAGTATACCTTTGGCTAGCCATTTCAAATTAAGTAAGGAGGCGTGTTCCAAGACTCAAGAAGAAATACCTCATATGTCTAAAGTTCCATATGCATCAGCAACCATAAGCTTAATATATGCAATGGTCTGCAAAAGTTCTGATATTGCACATGCAGTGGGAGTTGTAAGCAGGTACATGAAAAATCCAGGAAAAGATCATTGGATGGTGGTGAAGTGGATTCTCATGTATTTGAGAGGTACCACAAATCAAGCATTATGCTTTGGTGGTTCAAACATTGCTATACAGGGATATGTTGATGCATATATGGCAGGTGAAAGAGATAACAGGAGGAGCACTACATGATATGTATTTACTGTAGGTGGAACAACTATTAGTTTGGTTTCAAAAATCCAAAGTGTTGTTGCAATTTCAACAACAGAAGCAAAGTATGTTGTTGCTACAAAGGTTAGTAAAGAAATGATTTGGTTACAAAGGTTGCTGGATGAATTGGGTAAGAAGCAGGAGTTGGGTAGGTTATACAGTGACAGCCAGAGTGCCATACATCTTGCAAAGAACTCTACATTTCATTCCAAGACTAAGCATATACAACTCAAGTACAATTTCATACGGTCAGCATTGGAAGATGGACAATTGAAGCTAGAAAAGATACACACTATCCAGAATCCTGCATATATGTTAACAAAAGTTGTAACCAAGGAGAAACTAAGAATCTGCTCAGTTTCAATTTGTCTTCAATTATGATGAAGAAGATGAGAAACAACTAGGTCCAAAGCGGAGTTATTGTCTAGCAAATGAAGCAGCAGTGGAGTTGCTATAATAATTCTCTAAGTGGGATATTGTTGGGTGTGGAGCCTGATTATCTTATGTATTCAATGGTCTCAGCCGGATGTATACCCTAGGAAGATTATACACGGGGGTTTAGGGGGGTTGATCCCCCCCTGCCGCCCCGCTGGGTGGTTCGGGGGCAGCGCCCCTGAAGCTAAAAATATATGTAAATTTTCCTTGTAAAAGTCTAGTAATTTCTAGTCAATTTGGTCCATTCATTAGGCGGATGATCTAACAGTAGAAGTTATTTTTAGTTTAGGGTTTTTTGCCCTAGAAGGCAACCTCTCACTATATATGAGGGAATTATATTGCGTCTATGTATCACTGTATTCTAAGTGAGGAAGAGAGAGGAGATTGAGAGCGAAGAGGGTGTTAGAGCAGATCTGATGTAGGTTGTATCTCTTCAGTTTACTGGATAATATAAAAGGAATGACTGGTTGTTTCTCCGTGGATGTATCCCAAACTGGGTGAACCACGTATATGTGTGTCTCTCTTGTTTTGTGCATTTTCTATGTTTATATTTCTGCAATATTTTATGTGTTCCATTACTCTGTAATATATAATTTTCTAACAACATCTAGTGCTCAAGTTCTATATTTGTTTGCACAAATAAATTTAGGAGGAAATGGAGTTCCTTGAAATCTCCTTTCTTGGTGTAGAATACCAATATGCTTCCAAGAATGAGAAAAAACTCAAGCATAAGAAGCAATAATTTGGATCCGCAAACCCAAAGTAGAGAAAAGGTGCCCCAAAGCCACATAACAAAGGGAAGAGCCAAGCCACAAATCCCCGAGACAACACTTTGAAGCTGCAAGCCAAGAATAATAGGAAGGTGAAGAAGGGCACTTACAAGTGGTGCGAGTTCCATAAAAATCCCACTCATAACACAAACAAATGTCGCACAAATAAGGAACTAGTGGCCAAGCTAAAAGACTCAAAGACAGATGAATGCTCTGATTTTGACTTGGAACTCGACAAGGGAAAGAAGATCATTGACGTAGAACCCACTATGAGAGTAGCCATCACTAAGCTCCAAAAGGAAGAACCTGAATATCCATAGGAGGGGGAGAACCTCTTCCACTCACATATGTGGGTAATGGATTCATTGGTACAATTCATTGTTGATAGTGGGAGCCAAAAGAACATGATCTTAGCTAAGGCCATGAAGAGATTGAATCTACCAAAAATTCTGCACCCACAACCATACACCGTCAGGTGGCTCCACAAAGGGTGAGATCATTGTGTCAGCCAATAGTTTCTTCTACCTTACAACATCAAACCATTTTTAGATGAGGTATCTTGCAATGCTTAACCTATGGAAGTCTGTGATGTTTTATTAGGCCATCCATACCTATGGAAGAATCATCTTGTATATGAATCCAAACCTCTTTCTGTTATTATTTCTTTGGGTCATAAATTATAGAGGATGCTAGAGGTAGCGTCACCTACTAGATTTTCTTTGATCTCTTTTAAACAATGTAGTAAGATAATTTCTATGATTGGGAAATTTGTCTTCCCTATGATTCACCCTTAGAGAAAGAGAAATATTGTGTCCACATCCATAGCCTCCAGACAGAGCTCCTCCACATGACAATAGCAGATGGACAAGGTTGTGGAGGAATACATGGACATATTCACCTCACCCACAGGGGTATCCCTACACTGTTATGTCAAGCACCACATCATTTTGATCCCAGGTGTACCACTACCTAATGGACTAATCTACCAATGCTCTATTTTGAAGAACGATGAAATCAAGAGGTCTATTCAGGATCTGTTGTAGAAAGGGTACATTAGGCCAAGTTCCTCACTCTGTGGGAGCTCGATCATGTTGGTACATAAGAAGTATGGAACCTAGAGGCTTTGTATTGACTATTAGGTGCTGAATAAGATCACTTTCCAGAATAGGTGTCCAATCCCACAGATTGATGACCTTTTGGACCAGCTCAAGGGGGCCAAATATTTCAACAATATTGACTTGAAGTCTGGTTATCACCAAGTACCAATCAAACCCTCCGATGTGTGGACGATTTCCTTTAAATCCAAGGAGGTCCTTTAACAATTCTTGGTCATGCCTTTCAGGTTTACGAATGCCCCTAAAACCGTCATGAGGTTGATGGATGACATCTTACAACCTTCACCAACTTGTTCGTGGTAGTG
Organism: Pinus taeda; assembly: GCA_000404065.3. Lineage (NCBI taxonomy): Eukaryota > Viridiplantae > Streptophyta > Pinopsida > Pinales > Pinaceae > Pinus > Pinus taeda. The sequence continues at coordinate 77,853 of APFE030223074.1, forward strand.
TATTTGGATGACATCCCAATCTTCAAACAGAGTTGGGAAGAGTATCTACACCATATTCGGCAGGTCCTTCAAACCTTGCGACAACACAAATTTTATGCAAATTTGGAGAAATGCACTTTTGGTATGACCCAGGTTCAATACTAGTGTACATCATTGATGAGCAGTGTTTGCATGTGGACCTAGCCAAGCTAAAAGCTATTCATGATTAGCTAGCCCTAACCACTCTAACAGAGCTCCAAAACTTTTTGGGTCTTGCCAATTTATATCGCAGGTTCATGTTGGGATTCTCTCATATCACTTGGACTTTGATTCAAGTCACCAAGGGCATATCTAAAGTAAAGTACTTCTAGTATAAATCCAAACATAAGGCATTTTCCGAGTTGAAGCATCGCCTCTATTCTGCACCAGTGCTCACATTACTATACTTGAAACAACATTTGAAATTAAGATAGACACCTTCAACTATGCTATTGGTGCAAATATTACCCAGTAGGGGCATTTGATGGCATATCATAGTGAGACACTTTCAAATATAGTTTGAAAGTATCCCACCTATAACAAAGATATATATTCCATTTTGCATGTCTACCAACAATGGAAGCATTACATTATGGGGAAGGAAATGATCATCCACACAGACCATCAACTGCTGCAGTTCATGCAGGCACAAGGAAATTTGTAGAACGATCGCCATCAAAAATGGTCCACATATCTGCAAAAATTCCAATTGAACATTAAGTACAAGAAGGAAGCACCAATAATGTTTCTCAATTCCTCACTTGACTGTCGGTTTTAGCGCTAACCACTGTGCTCAACTCTTGTGGACACGAGACTTCAATATGGCCACAACTTTACAAGAGTGATTCAAAAGTCGACACCACATACCACATGCTCCTCGAAGGCAAGCATGTTCCAAACTTTAACCTCCAAGATGCACTATTGATCCACCTAGGACACCTTTGTGTTCCTTCAAGTGAACATGCCAAGATTTTTGGGAGGCGCACTATAGTTGGTTCATTGGACATTTTCAGATAGAAAAAAGTGGCAGTGCTGAAGAAGTATTTTTATTGGTCTAACCTTTGATAGGATGTTGGGAAGTACATCAAATTATGCACTTCCTATTCCATTTCTAAACCTAAAATCAAGAATTAAGGCATGTATATTCCTCTACCTACTCCTACCCAACCCTGGGAATCCATATCCATGGATTACATGTCAGGCCCTCCTTCTACCAAGCAATCCAATGACTGTATTTTTGTGGTCCTAGACAAATTCTTTAAGATGGCCATTCTGGCAGTCTATAAGAAGAGTATCACAACAAAAGCCACTGCCAAACTCTTCTTTGAACAAGTATGGGTACACTTTGGGATCCCACAGTCCATTATCTCATATTGGGATAATAGGTTCCTAAGTACATTCTTGTAAGGCCTCTGGTCATTATTGGATACCAAGTTCACCAAGTCCACGACCTTCCATCCCCAAAATGATGGAAAAATAGAGTTCGTCAATAGGATGATCATGCACATCCATCACATGTAAAACTTAAAACATCCACACACATGAGATGAAAGACTCCCCCATGTCCAACACAACTACAATAGAGCTCTCCACAACTCAATTGGCCACAACCCTTTTCAAGTGGTGTTGGGATTCCATACATTATGTCCCATTGATGTTTCCATACCACTTGCAGCTACTCAGGTAGCTTTAGTTCATGTTCAGTCCGAAGCTGACAGAGCTAATGAATTCATTGAACGCATATAACATGCCCACCAACAGGTTCATGACATCTTGGAGAATTCCAATTCCAAGTAAAAGCAATTACGTGATCAACATTGGGTGCCACAATGTGTTTCAGGTGGGCAACAAAGTTTGCTTGCATTTGTAGAAAGAACGCCTTACTAGAGCCCATCAGAAGATCATAACACTCTAATATGGGCCTTACACCATCATCAAGGCTATGTGAGACAATTATTTTGAGCTCCACATTCCTGCATTCCTTGGCCTGCACCCAATTTTAAATGTGGACCACCTTTGGTCATACTTTCCACCATTACGCGACACATCAAACATTGCAGAACAACTCACACCAATAGAGCTAAACCTAGATTGCATGGAATAGGCTACAACTGATCAGATCATGGTAATGCAAATCAAGAACACTTGCCAACAGAAGATCAAACTGTATCAGTTTTTCAAAGCTTGCCAACTCCTACACCAAGGCAAGTGGCACACCAAGGACCAAGTTCAACAAAACATTCCCCATCTCATGGAGGCACTCAATGTAATGGGGACCGTTGCTTCCTGAGGGGGGAGGAATAATCCAAGTGGGTATCGGTTGCCAACTGCCTATTCCACTTGGACCCTCATCATTGTTTCTTTTAGTTTCCTTAATTGTAGCACAATTTACTATTTTTGGCAGTTTTTTGGGTCCTAAACTTACAGAGATATTTTGAGGCCCTAAACAACGTTGTTTTTGGAAAATGAGCTAATGTTCAAAAGTTCTAGTCCTCAGATAGATATTTTTAACAAGGTATCATGCACATCAAACGAAGATCGTATGCCAAAGTTATGACCCTAGGAAGTTGGTGTACCAATTTACCCAAACATGGCCTACAGACTTTTGTGCTTCATCTCCTAGGGTTATATTTTTGGATGTTTTAGGTTTTACATTGTTTCTCAATAATAAATATGCATTCGAGCCTCATTTTAGCATAGTTCAGAGGCATGTAGCTGCCACATGTCTTCTCAGAGACATTCTACGGTCGCCCGAGATAGTTTATTTCCATTCTGTATGTAAGCATCTTTCAGTTCTTTTATATTAATGAAATGAAGATTTATTTTTTCTGCATTTCTGTGTTTATGTTTATATCAGTATTATGTTTCATTCCTACATAAGTTTGGATCACCCTGCCATAAATGTGCATAGGGAAAACCCCAACACTCCAACAAGTCGACCTCCTCTAGAAAAATACAATATCCCTTCAACAACTTGGCCCTGTAATCTCCTCCTACTTTGCCTCCTTAGATTCACATGACCTCACACACACTTTTCCTTCTCAATGCATTAGTCTGCTAGGCCACTCACACTTAAGAGAAAATTACTCTATCTTAATGATGAATCGCTTATACAACTCGTGCTCTTTGTATTATGCCTTCCCCTCCTCACTTGGATCCCTTTATAATCTTCATTGAGACCAAACCCCTAACCCAAATATCCATTTTAGAACCATCTTGGAGATCAATGGTTAAGATTATTTCTAAGTCACTTATATAAGTACATTTTTTATCCTTATAAAAAACTCAATAGTCCACACCAATTAATTGACTTTAACGATTGTACTTTTCCTAAGTTAGACTTAGGAAAGAAGACATAAATCACTAGAAGAGGAAAATTATGTCTTCCACATGATAAGACACCAATATAATATAGAAGACCTTCCAAATCTACTCACATCAACACTCCCTCCTAGCAAGCAAGGGATTCTCTACTACCCCCAACTTATCCTAGTATTTCACAAACTTTCCCTTCACTATATGCTTCATGAGAACATCTCCCAAATGCACCTTTGTAGAAATGTACTACAATCTCACAACACCCCTTTGGACCCTACCTATGATGAAGTGATATATAATCTCAATATGCTTGGACTAGTCAGGAAACATAAGATTCTTAGAGAGCTTAATGCAACTCTGATTATCATAGTGGATAACTATTGGACCCATATGAAAAATCAAATATTCTTGCAAGCATCTCGTGAATCAAAACTTCCTCACAACTCACCATTCTTGCTGCCATATACTCTAGCTCTGCTAAAGTAAGTGCCACTAACTGATTCTTCCTACTAAATGATGAAATCATGACTAATGCCAAGCTGAAACAACATCCAGATGTGAAATTTCTATCCACCACACTCCTTTCCCGATCAGAATCTGTGTACCCTTTTTCAAATGAAGAAGTTGTGCCTAGAGTATCTCTCAGGCATTCATAGTCTTGCCCATGATTGGACCATATGACTTGTGGAGACCAAATCTCCCCACCTAACCATTGTACCACACCTTGTAGATGCACTCCTACAACTCTGACATATTTTAGTCCAAATTTTATTGTCCCTCACAAGTATCTCATCACATGCTTCATTTCCACCCAATGAACATGTGTTGGATCTACCATGAACTAGCTGAGTGTGTTTACAAAAAAACATATATCAAACTGTTGTGCCTTGCAAAACAACCCCCCATTTCATAAATATCTTTTTCAAAAAACATTAGAATATGGAATGGGTCCCTCTTAGAAATAAAATTGATATCAAAGCTTTATTTCATTTAAAGAAACAATATAAAGCGCAAATAAAGTTTTCGCGATAAAGCTATCGCAAGATCGCATATCGCAAAGGCAAACAAGCAATGCATCAAATGACATACACCCTTTCCCCGATGCGATAAAGCCATCGGCGATATCGCAATCGGCAATCGGCAAATTCCTTATGTACCCCTAATGCACCACATGGTAAAGCCCCGATGCGATAAAGCTATCGGCGATATCGCAATCGGCCCCACTCCTTTTTGAAAACATATGCGCGTATGCTTCTTGCCGATGCGATATCGCAATTGGCAATCGGCAATCCTCTTGTACCATCTTTAACGCACATATGTTTTTCGCCGATGCGATATCGCAATCGGCGATCAGCAATATTCAAACCCATTGTTAAAGCCATTCGTGCCCTCTTTTCCTTGCAATGCGATAAAGCACGATTTTCAATAAAAAGCCAGTAAAGTGATTGGAAAGCCCAATTTATTGGTAATTAAGACATAATCACTCCCGCCCGGCCGCCCATACGCCCTCTACTCGCTTTAAGAGATTTTCGAATCAAATTTGGGAATAATGGGCATTTATAAAGGTGGCAGGCCCTATACGGTTACATAATGAATCTCTGCCCTAAGATCTGCCTATAGATTGTCTCCGCGCCGTTCAACAAAAGCTGGATATATCAATGTTAATCTTTCACATTCGGCTATCATCTCTGAGTTTCACTATTATCTCTGTGTTACGCCAGATCTTATTCCCTGTGCAGGATACATTTCTACCAGAGGATTCAAAACATGATGGGTAAAAAGTCCAAGAAGGTTGCCGATGTTTCAAACTCACCAGCCGCAGGACAATCAACGCCAAATAGTAAGAAAGGCTTAATATCCGACACTACATGCGCAGGCCTAGCAAAGACAACTTGGCAAGGGACTTGCGATTTAATAGAAGCTGAAAAACCAGCACAAGCAGAGGAAGAAGCTACTGCGGATTCATCTAATAGGTCGGAAAATTCTATTAAAGATTTGGTAGATTCATTCCTCCATAGAATTGCGGCTAGAGAGAAAATTCTACCGTATACTGACGTGGTGAAATGGGCAATTGAAGAAATCTCCTTCACCGATAGAACTTTCATCACAAAGGATGGGAGAATTTTTGGGTCATTTAAACCTGAAGATCTGAGGCAAATGTATCATTTGCCTATGCCAGAGAAGGTATATAATAGCGCTTTTCTGAAACAATTTGCAAGTGAACACGAGGTCGAATCTGAGCCTATCAAGGAGTGGAGGCAGAATCCAAATAAACACAGACATGAATCCTCCGGTAAGTACTCAGTCGCCTCTTTGTGTTCTCCTTATTGTTATGCCGGCATAATGATGTGTAGATGGTGGGGTTTACATGATTCCGCCGTTTTCACCATTGAAATGGTTCCTCTCATGGACGCGGCAGTAAACAGTGTTATTATGGATTGGGCCACTATTCTATCAGATAAGCTGGCATTAGCTATTATTGATTTCAGGAACAATTCTAGAGTCAGTGAAAGAAAAATTCCCCCTTTTTACTACAGTGCATATATCTTGGACACTTTGTGTTTTAATTCCGAATTCCCTATTCTTGGCTGGAGGTGGACCGTGCAGGACCCCTCGCCCATTCATACTTATCATCGCAAGATGTGGAAAACATCTTATAAAAACCACATGTACCAGATTTGCAATGGTTTCATGGTGCCTGTATATTATGCAATTTTTGATAAGCCTATCCCCAAGATATCCTACCTTGCTTCTTTTGATTTACCTGCGGTAGGTAGTTGGTTCGGAGAAGAACATTTCACTTATATTAGGGTTTTCGGAAGTCAAGCCAACCCTCATGTCCTTCCTTTATATGTCCCCGATAAACTGTTAGCAAGGGAGATTGCTTACCAAATAACAGCAGAAAGCACCACTCAGATTCTTAAAAAGGAGAAGAAAAGGGGTTGGCCTACTTTCCCCTTCAGATGTGGGGTTTTCACGCTGCATGATCTAAAACATGCAGAGAAAGAAGCTTCGAAGATTCAAGCCCTAAACTTTGCTACACTTCCCAATAGGCTATTTGATCCAAAGCGAACAACATATGCTGCATTGGAACATGCTAAATTAGCATTATTTGATCACAAAGAAGACATTTTTGATGACATGTTCAAATCAGCTGAATCGATATTTCAGGTCATGCAACTCGCCAAGAGGCAATACAACGATGAAGGATTAATTGAGTTTAATAAACTCAGAGAACAGAGGTTGCAAACTCTGCCTCTGGATTTATTAATAACTGCCCAAGCAGCATCATCAAGTGGCCCTGGCAAACAACAGACTGAGAAACCTCCTGCTACAATACAGACCAGTAATAAAGAGCAAGAGGAACAACAAAGGAAACATCGAGAAGAGAAGATGAAGCCAGAACAACAAGAACGCTTGAGGAAAGAGAAGGAAGATAAACAGCGCCAAGAGCAGGCAGGGAAGCGGCAGAAAGAAAAAGAGCAGGCAGAGAAGCGACAGAAAGAGAAAGAAAAAGAGCAAGCAAAGAAGAAGCAGAAAGAAAAAGAGCAGGCAGAGAAACAACGGGAAGAACAGGAGCAGAGAGAAAGGGAAAAGCAAGAGCAACTGCTTAGAGAATCCCAGTCTAAACAAAGCGCCACCGATACTAATAAAGGTGTTGTCACAGACCCTCAATTGCAAAAGGAATGGCAGCATTTCAGCACCATCATCGGTGGAAGTAAAGACTCGCAAAGCACTGATACTCCCAAAAGCATCACTGAACAGGGTAAAACCTTATCTCAGGATTTAAGCATAACCAGCGATACACCAAAATCAAAAGATGTGGAGATTATTCCGAAAAGCCCTAGTGAACAAATTATGCTACAGGTAGAAGATATTCCCCCTCTGAATGTCTTCTACAGCCCAAAATATAAAGCCGTAGTAAAACGGTCGAGAAAGAGACAAAGGCCTGATCAACCTTCTATCTTTCCCGAGTCAACCATCATGGGCAATGTAGTATGGAAGCAGAAACAAGACCCCTCCGATGATCTAACCAAACTGTCACAGTATGCTGGAGCTTATTCAGCTGCTACTATCGACAAGGCATCAGAGGTAAGTCTTTTGCTTAAAACTAGAGATCAAGAAATTTCCACTTTACAAGAAGAGTTGGCAGCAATGAAACAAAAGGTAACACAAACCGAGGCACAGTTAGAACAACAACAAAAAATGAATGAGCAATTGACTAAACAATGGGAGGAGGAGAAACAGAGCATCAATCAGGCGGCGATCCATAGACAGAATGAGTTGAAGGAGGCTTTGGAACAATTAAAGGCAGTAAATGAGCAATTACTGAAAACTAAGGATGAGCATATCGCCCAGATCACAGCACAACTGGATAATTTCAAAGGAAACTCGCAGGTAATGGAATTCAGAAAAGAAGCAATGATAGTTAACAATGTACTTATAGCACAAGTTAAACTATTGGCTCAGTACCTTTCTCAAGCAGAACCACTTTGCGAGTTAGCCACAACTGTGAGTGATCGAGTAGAAAAGGCAAGAGATGAGTTGAATCAAGCCGATGAAATTATCACAGCACACCTTGAATGGCAAGATTCAAAAGCAGGAAAAGATTCTAATTTGCCAAAATACTTGAAGTTCATAAAAACATATTATTCACTGAATGGCATACACAGGTAATGAAAGCAGAAAGGGCAGCTTCAAGGAGCACATTGACTTCTAACAATCTGATTGATCTGGTTAATGATACACTTTACTTGACAAACATTGTTACCCAGTGTACGCCCGGAAAGGTAATTACAGCTCATACATTGGAACAATCATCTTACCCAGAGTTAGAGAACAGAGGAAAGTTAATCGTCGGGGTTAACAGCCTAAGCATAGAAACATATTGGCATTTCCTCATTAAGCCTTATGAACAACGAGCCGCCATCAAATGTTTGACCGATGCTGTTCAGTACATGATCCCCGAAATCCAAGATGCCACATTTGCCGCCCAGCTCAGTTCACGAACAAACAAACCGCTAGAGATTCAGCCGATGCTCGACATTCATCACCTAAGGTCTAAAGATAAACAGCCGATAGAATGAGTCATCATCCAACTCTTTAGTCTGCCAGGGAAAATAGCAACGAAGAAGTTATTGATATCAGAATAATTAGCATTTTTGTTTCGTAGATATTTTAGATTAGTTTAGTATTTATAGACCCTTTCATGCATTTAGAAAGGGTCGTAAAATTTTGTATAAGACTTAACAGACTGAAGTTTGCACTATTGTGCTTCAGCCTCTATTCTTTTATGAAACTCGACCAGCTA
>APFE030223074.1:86622-98280 GCA_000404065.3 Pinus taeda
ACTTAACAGACTGAATTTTGCACTATTGTGCTTCAGCCTCTATTCTTTTATGAAACTCGACCAGCTGCTTTTATTTAAATGGAGAAAGTTTCTTAATTCAATTGTGCACCACTGTCGTTGATTTGAGGAATGTTGATGCATCTAAGTGAAAGCTGTACATAGCGATTCATATCGGGAGTGGCTTGCTATTCAACTGGTATTTTTATCTTTTGTTTAGATTCATTCTGAGTATATTATTTAGCTGTGTATTTATTCTTGCTACTGTTAATTGTATGCACGCATAACGACAGGAAATCTTACTCATACCACTATTGGATGTTTAGATGATATACATTATTATTCATCATGTATGCGTTAATAGTATGAATGTTTAAAGTTTTAGTAGCATTGTTTTAATCGCTGTGCCTAACTATTTAGGTGCAGCCATCTTAAATGGTTTAATATCTATGTCCATATAAATGCAGTCATCTATATAATTGTATTTTTGGATATAGAACATCAAAAGCTACGCTTTAGATGTTCAAATAAATTCCCGGGATAGTTTTATTGCATTTCTGTCAATAGTTTTAGACATTCATCCACCATTACTGTTATCAACAAAGTATTCATTCATCCCATTTATCTATTGCTGGGAAACTGGTCCCATTATCCCCAGTCGGAGCCACTACACCAAACGGAAAAGGAGCTGCACTAAGGTCCGGACCGGGTGGTTTCCCCCGATGTTGGTGCAACGATTTTCGAACCATCAACACAAACTTAGTGTTAACCAAATACATCAAAAAACCTATTAGCTACCTACACAGTTCGTGATCCACTAATTCACCCTCAGAAACAATCAACTTCTTTAGGTTAGTATTCATAGGTGTATACATAGGCTTGCAATCCTCCATATTGAATCTTCTAAAGATCTCCACTACATACTTGACCTACCCAAGGAAACTCTCTCCTGGCTGATGCCACACCTCCAATCCTAAAAAACAGTGCATCAAGAAAATGTCCTTCCTATTGAATTCTGGAACGAGATCCTCCTTTCACATTCCTTTGGGCTTCTGTGATCTTGTCAATAAGAGATCGTGCACATACAATACCAAGATGAAAAGTTCTCCCTCAATGAGTGCAAAGTGTTGAAAAATGGTGGCTTGCGTGATGGCAATATGGTCAAATGACTGAGACTTGATATAATTTCTTTAATTCCTGGCTGAATTCCTCTTTCTGCTTCAATAGGTGTATCAGTCATCTATTGACAACTTCATGAATTTTCCTCTGATACACTTCAACCTTCGTTATCGGGCACAAATTATGCAATAGGCTTGTTTCCTTCCTCGGGACTATAATTCCATAGGAATTATAAAGACAGACTATTGTTGCTCTAAAACAGGTGATAATGCGTTTAAAACACAATGAACACAGGCGCAGCTTTTCCATTCCAAAGGAACAAAATACACTATCAGCACTTTAATATCACTATATTGTTAAATCTAAATAATTAACTATCGGCACATTCAATTTCAAACTATGCGTTTGAACGCAATTAACACTATCGGTGATCTATGATCACCCTTCCAAGCTCCCTCCTCCGATGCGATAACACATAGTGTTATCGGAGGTCGCAATCAGCGACTCCAGTGCTCCCAAGGCAAAGCTCCTTCCACTCCGATCTAGCGATGCGATAACAATCACAGACTTGATATCCTTTTAACTCTTCTTTAAAGTGTTTTGGGTTCGGGCTGTCGGGGTTTCAGACTTCGACGGTTCCAAAGGCCCTTTCTAGTCCACTTGTGATTATGAAATGCGATTTTGGTTCGGACCCGATACAGGAATGAACTAGAGCTTATAAAATTTTAAGTCCAGAACTCTGCTACGGCTAAGTAATTTCACGAATTCTCTGTGTAAAATAGAGTTTCCGCTTGGAAGCTCAACAATGTGTGTAAGAGGAAATAGATGTGCTGATGTAAGGGAAAACACATTAACAGGCTTAATACCAACGTTAAGAGGAAAACTGATCTAAATCACCATTAAGAATGTTTAGAAAGCAAGAATCGCAACTAGATATAATTACAAATTTCAGTTAACAGAGAACCATAACATCAGATGCATAGAGAGAGGTTTTTGCAGATGATGATGCTTCGGGGCAGACCTAACTCAGAGCGTCCTATTATTTCATTATTATAAATAATAAATAATCCCTCTCGGTCCTTATCCATACAAAAGCATGCCTTTTACATAGATCTTTTTAAAGCAATCATGCATAAAAACTTATTATCACTCATCCATAAGCGATTATTACAGAATGCTTTTATTCTTAATTCTATCCCTATCTCAAACTAGAAAACCATGGAAACTACTGGCTAAAGGACCCCACTCCTTTGCTTGTAGATTTTTTTGGATTTTTTGAAATAAGTTTGAAGATTTTCCCTCCAAGTCTCAAGCTCCTGCATCAGACTCTTGAGGACAAAATTCTTCATGGGCTCCTATCCATGAGCTCATCTATAGAACTACCCAGTTTTTGTAGCATGTCCTCTGTAACCCAAGTATCTTCAATGGTTGGCTGATCCTTCCACTTTACTAAATATTGGAAGTACTCTTATCCCCTTGTTTTCTTAAATACCTTCTTGTCTAGAATTCTTTCTGGCTGCAAATTCTTTGCTGTGAGTAACTATTTTACCTAGTCAATCTCTTGGGTCTCTTGATCTTGTGTTGTATCATCTGCAGTTTCAGTTTCATACTTGTATAGGTCTGTAACATAAAAAATTGGTGATATTCCAACATCAGGGGGTAACTCAATCTCATAGGCATTTGCAGAAAATTTCCTCAACACTCTGCATGGTCCAATTTTTTTGAACTTCAATTTGTTATACTCCCTCTTTGGAAACCTCTCCTTTCTGAGATGTGCTAAAACCAGATCTCCAACTTCGAAGTTCACTTCTCTTCTTCTCATGTCTGCTCTAGTCTTTTACTTGATGTTGCTATCCTGCAGTTGTTGTTTCACTTGTTCATGTATTGCTTGCATTTATGAAGCAAAATCTTCACCCTTTGCACTTCTTATCTCTTCTTTTCCCAAATTTCTCAACTCAGATACAGTTCCTCTTGGATGCATTCCATAAACAATATGGAATGGACTTTGTCTTCTAATCCTGTTAGGTGAGTCATTATATGCATATTCATCTTGTGCTAACACTTGATCCCATTGCTTTGGATGTTCTGCAGTAAGACTCCCTAAAATATTGCCCAAACTCTTGTTCACAACTTCAGTCTATCCATTAGTTTGTGGATGATAGGCAGAGCTAAAACTTAATTTAGTTCCCAACTTCTTCCATGATGTACTCCAAAAATGTCCAAAAAAATTGGAATCCCTATTTGAGACAATACTTTTAGGCAACCCATGCAATATTACAACCTCCTTAAAAAACAAATTAGCAATGTGAGAAGCATTACAAATCTTATAACATGGAATAAAGTGTGCCATTTTTGAAAATATGTCCACTACAACAAAAATTGAATCATTACCTTTTTGAGTCTTTGGTAAGCCCAAAACAAAATACATACTTACCATCTCCCAAGGCATCTAGAATTGGTAATGGAATATACAAACTTGTGTTTTGGATCCTTCCCTTTGCATGTTGACAAACTTTGCAAGTTTTCACATACTTCTCCACTTCAGATTTCATTTTTGGCCATAAATAAAAAAATTTCAACTATTCAAAATTCTTCTCTATGCCAAAATGTCCTTCAAGTCCTCCACTATGTTTTTCTTTGATTAAATTCTCTCTCATTGAACAATTTGGTATGTACAACTAATGTTTCTTAAACAACAGTCCATCTTGTAAGAAGTAATCCAACCATCTACTCCTATCCATCAAAACATGAATTTTACAAGCTTCAAATGTCTCTTTAAAATCTGGATCTGTTCCATACAACTCTTTAAGAAAATCAAAACCCAACACTTGGATTTGACTCTCTTGAAATAATACATTCCTCCTACTTAAGGCATCTGTAACTTTGTTTGATTGGTTGTTTATATGCTTAAAAAAAATGGAAACCTTGAATATACTCTACCGATTTGGCATGTTTCTCGCTAAGCTTTGGTTGTTGCATAATATACTGTAGTGCGTGATTATCTGAGTAAATAATAAATTCTTTTGACATTAGATAGTGCCTCCATTTCTTTAATGATTGTATAACTACGTAGAACTCCTTATCATAAGAAGAATACTTCTTTTTGGAATCATTTATCTTTCCACTAAAATATGTTATTGGTCTATCTTCTTGGCTTAAAACAGCTCCAATTACTTCTCCACTAGCATCACACTTCACTTGGAAAGGCTTACTAAAATCAGGTAAAACCAAAATAGGCTTTTCAGTGATTTTCTTCTTTAACAGTTGAATTTTTTTATTTTTTTTTTCTACTTCAGCAGTCCATCTAGATGGTTGTTTATCCTTCTTTATGGTCTCAATAATAGGTGAATTAATCCTACTAAAATTCTTGATGAATTTTCTATAAAAGCTAGCAAGGCCATGAAAACTTCTAACCTCAAAAACACTCTTGGGTGAAGGCCACTCCATGATTGCCTTGATCTTGTCTAGATCCATCTTCAGCCCTTCAACAGAAATAACAAAACCCAAGTACACTAGCTCTTCTTTCATGAATGAACACTTCTTCAAATTCAACAATAATTTCTCCTGTTGTAGCCTTTGTAAGACATAATTCAAATGCCTCATATGCTCCTCCTTAGACCTGTTGTAAACTAATATATCGTCCAGATGTACTATTACAAATTTACCAATAAAATCTTTAAAAAAATCATTCATGAGTCTCATAAACGTACTTGGTGCATTTGACAACCCAAAAGGAATTACTCTCCATTCATACAATCCCTCATTTGTCTCAAAAGAGGTTTTCCACTCATCTCCTTCTCTTATCCTTATCTGATGATACCCACTTTTAAGATCTAGTTTTGAAAAATACTTTGCTCCACTCAAGCAAACCATTAAATATTCAATTCTAGGCAAAGAAAATATGTACCTGTTTGTGATTTTATTTATGGCTCTTGAATCTGTACACATTCTCCAGCCTCCATCTTTCTTTGGACTCAACACTATTGGCACTGCACAAGGACTCAAGCTTTCTCTTATCAGTCCTTTGTCAAGCAATTCTTGCACCTGCTTCCTAGCCTCTTCATTTTCTGTAGGAGTCATTCTATAAGCTACTTTTTTAGGTAGACTTGCTCCAAGAATCAAATCTATATGATGGCTAATTCTTCTAATAGGTGGAAACTCATTTGGTAAATCATCAACAATAATATCACAATATTTCTCCAACATTTCTTGAATTTCAATGGGTAAATCAGAAATTTTAGTAGAAGTCATTATTACCTTGGGCTTGCAAATTACAACAAAATTTACCTCATTCTCTTCAATCTACTTCAAGTATTCCTTTCCTCCTAGTAACAGAGTTTTTGGATTAGTCTTCTTTCTTGGTACATCTTCTTCTTACAAAGGCAGCAACGTATGGTTGACACCATCCTTTCCAAACTCGTAGGTGTTTCTTTTTCCATCATGCATGGCTCCTCTGTCATATTGCCAAGGTCTTCCAAGAAATATGTGACCACATCCATTGGCATCACATCACATACAATTTTATCTTTATACTTGCCCACCTGAAATTCCACTTCACACTGTTCATTCACTAACAGTTGATGTCCCTCTTGTAACCATCACCTTGTAAGGTGTTGGATGTTTCATTGTCTTTAGCTTCAATTTCTCCACCACTTCTCTAGAGACCAAATTATTAGTGTTGCCACTATTAATGATCATCTGAAAACATTTCCCTTGAACTTTACACACTGTTTTGAATAAAGTCTTTCTTTGTGATGGTTCAACTATCTCCTTTGCTGGCTTGAGAAAAACTTTAATAACTACCAAATATTCTCTTCTCTCTGGTATATTTTCTTCTTCTACCACTGCTACTACTGGTGCTTCTCCCTCAACTGGAGCAACAATTGCATTCCTCTGGCTTGTTCCTACATTCTCTGGGCACTCAAAAGATTTGTGTCCCAGTTTGTTACATCTGTAACATCTTATTTCTCTTCCTCTTCCTCTCCCTCCTCTTCCTTTAGAAAAACTCCCTCTGCCTCTTGCACCACCTCTTGTGGGTGAATGCCTGGTTGAGCTACTGCTAGCTCCATCTTTAGGTGTTGTAGATCTTCCTCTACCACCTTGACTTCCTCTTCCTCGGAAAGTACCTCTCCCTATGGTAGACTGCTTCCTCATGAGTGTTTCTTCATTTTTCAGTGCTATTTGATAAGCTTCCTCTATTGTTTTAGGAGACAATAGACTTATCTCATCTTGAATGTCCATCCTAAAGCCATTCACATATCTAGCCACCTTCTCATCTGTATCCCGGGCTTCTCAAGCTCTTTTGCTTACCTTGTAGAATTCCTTTGTGTATTATTTTACTGTCAAAGACCTCTGTCTAAGATTCTACATCTGCCTGAACAAGGTTTGTTGATAATTACTTGGTAAAAACTTACCTCTTAGCTTTGTTACCATCCTGCTCCAATTCTTGATATGTTTCTTGCCAAGTCTCTTTATTTCTGCCTACACACCATCCCACCAAAGCGTTGCATGGAATTTTAATTTGGTGACAGAAAACTTGACTTTCTTCTCATCTTCTGTTTCTTCATAGTCGAAGAATTTCTCCATATCATTAATCCAGTCTATCAATTCTTCTGGATTCAGTCCTCCTTCATATATTGGAACCTCAGTCTTTGGCCTGGCTATGGATCTCAACACTGACTAGAAGAATCTCATCTCAGGAGTAACTGCTACAACCTCTTCCTTTGCAGCTTCAACCTTAGGTTCACTAACATCTCCATCTTCTATGTTTCTACCTGTTGTTAATGCATCCAATCTCGCTTGCATCTATTGCACAACTTCCATTACTTTAGCATTTGCAACATGTCGTCCTCTTCCACCATGTCCTCATCCTCTTCCAAATCTGGAAGCCATATTAACGTTCCTTCTCCTACTTCTGAGATTCAATTCAATGTTAGCTGGTTGCTCTGATACCACTAATGGTGGCATGGGTGAAGGTGATATGGTCAAACGGCTGAGACTTGATATAATTTCTTCAATTTCTGGCTAAATTCCTCTTTCTGCTTCAACAGGTGTATCAGTCATCTATTGAAATCTTCATGAATTTTCCTCTGATACACTCCAACCTTCGTTATTGGGCACAAATAATGCAATAGGCCTATTTCCTTCCTTGGGACTATAATTCCATAGGAATTATAAATACAAACTATCGTTGCTTTAAAACAAGGGATAATGCGTATAAAACACAATGAACACAATATCAGCTTTTCTTCGTTCCAACGGAACAGAGAAACACAATACACAGTCACGGATTTTCCATTCCAAAGGAACATAATACACTATTTGCACTTTAATATCACTATATTGGTAATTCTAAAGAATTAACTATCGACGCTTTCAATTTCAAACTATGCGTTTGAACGCAATTAACACTATCGGTGATCTATAATCGCCCTTCCAAGCTCCCTCCTCCGATGCGATAACATGTAGTGTTATTGGAGGTTGCAATCAGTGACTCTAGTGCTCCCAAGGCAACGCTCCTTTCGCTTTGATCTGGTGATGCAATAAAAATCGCGGACCCGATATCCTTTTAACTCTTTCGTATAGTGTTTCGGGTCCGAGTTGTTGGGGTTTCAAACTTCGACGGTTCCAAAGGCCTTTTCAAGTCCTCTTGTGATTATGCGATGTTATTTTGGTTTGGACCTGACACAGGAATGAACCAAAGCTTTTAAAATTTTAAGTCCAGAACTCTGTTGTGGCTAAGTAATTTCACGAATTATCTATGTAAAATAGAGTTTCTGCTTGGAAGCTCAACAATGCGTGTAAGACGAAATAAATGTGCCAATGTAAGGGAAAACACATTAACATGCTTAAAACCAATGTTAAGAGGGAAACTGATCCGAATCACCATTAACAATGTTCAGAAATTAAGAACGGAAACCAGATACTACTACAAATTTCAGTTAATAGAGAACCATAACATCAGATACACAGAGAGAGGTTTTTGCAGATGATAATGCTTCAAGGCACACCTAACTCAGAGCATCCCGTTATTTCATTTTTATAAATAATAGATAAGCCCTGTCATTCCTTATCCATACAAAAGCATGCCTTTTACATAGATCGTTTTAAAGCAATCATGCATAAAAACTTATTATCGATTATCCATAAGTGATTATTACAGAATTCTTTTATTCTTAATTTTATCCTTATCTTAAACTAGAAAAGAATGGAAAATGCTCGCTAGAGGACCCCACTACTTTGCCTGTATATTTTTTTGGATTTTTTGAAATAAGTTTGAAGATTTTCACTCCAAGTCTCATGCTCTTGCATCAGAAAATCAAAGATATTATATTAGGTTTGTTTCTTCTTTCTTGATAATTACTTGTGAGTGTGTTGGCTTCTCTTACTTCTTTATTATCTTATATATCATCAAGAAATTATACATGTATGAAGATCACAAAAAAGAGAAACAAGATATAGGCACATGTCAGGGAAAACCCCCATTGAGGGGAAAACCCAGTTAAGATAATTCTTCCTTTCAATAGTATTCTTTGAGACTCTTTTCCCTAGACCAAGACCATACTTTCCCTCCACACCATGTCATCCTCCAACATCTTCGACCCCTTCCAGCAAATTCGACTAGGTAGAAACTTCTGACAACATGCAGCTTATGACAACAATGAAATCTTAGGAAACGTCAATCTGCCAACCCAGACCATGAAACAGAGAGAGAGGAACCAAAAGTTTGATTTTCTTCTTCTATAGAGACTCCCGCAAACTTGAACTTCTTTCGTCCTCCTGACAAAAGACTTCAGACTTTTTCAGCTCTTCTTGAGATATCAAATTTTCTTAAGATTGAGTGATCCAAATGTCTTTGACCTCCTTCAATATGTAGCCTTATTATGGTTTGCATTGGGGTCCTTATGCTGACATGATGTGGAAGGTACATAATTCATATTTGACTTGATACAAAAACTTTTCACATGATTCAAAAGCCTAAGAAGGGTTTCTTCAAATGTAAAATGACTCTATAAACTTAATATTAATCCTATAAGTCCATAATGGGGACTTTGACTAATATAATGATGAACTAAGAATGAAACCCATGCTTTAATAAGTCATCATTACAATAATAAAAATTATTTTATTTATTCTTTTGACAAGTACATTACATAATGACTCAATTACATTATTGAAGACTGAACATAGTTACATTTTTCTAACACTTCCTCTTAACTAGGGTGGTATTCATAATGTACATATACAATGAAAGATCTCAAACTATATGAAAACATGAAGAAAATTTAGGCACAACAATTCCATGGACTAGCTTCCTGACCAGGGAAATCTATCCAACCATTCTCTCAACAATTTAGGCACCACAGTGCCATAGACTAGATTCATGACCAAGTAAATCTATCTAAGTGGAACTAAGGTGGACACAAGCTTTCAACCCCTCTAGGTACCCTTAGGCTTACTTTCTAACCACCAACCCAAACATACATGTGTGTATCCAAAACATAGCTCAATAAACAACACCACCTTTTCAATTTCGGGATTCCAGACATCAACATAGAGTGTCAGCCTGATGTCTCCCTAGGCAATGCTTCACTCACAAAGCCTCAAAAAATCTCTTCCATTTCCTTATCATCAATAAAATCACCAATATCTACCAAACCGAGTAGGTTCCTTAGATATTTGAACTTATTACTAGGAAGAGCCTTTATCAGTATATTTGTTGCCTATTCATCTGTCTAGACATACTCTAACTTCACGATACCATCTTGCACCAAGTTCTTAATAAAGTGGAACTTATAATTGATATGTTTCATCCTTGAACGAAACATGATATCTCCAGACATCTTGATACAACTTTGATTATCAAAATTAATCACAGTAGGAACCAGAGACTTCTCAAACAAATATGTCAGAAGCTTCCTTAACCACACAACTTCTTTTCCTACTTCACATGCAACCACATATTCTGCCTTGACACTACTCAATGCAATGTGATATTTCTTCCTGCTCATTCATGAGATCATAACAAATTCCATACTAAATAATCATCCATTTGCAGACTCAAAAAGGCCCTATATGAATTGAACCAAGCGCCAAGGGCATGGTATGCAAGAATGGATGCATATCCTCTTAGGATTGGGTTCATGAATAATATTGTTGATATGAATCTATATATCAAGGTTGTGAATAATGAGATCATAATCATTCTACTATATATTGATGATCTATTCATCACTAATGTAGAATGAAGGATTCATGAATGCAAGAGGATATTGGCAGTTGAATTGAGATGAATGATATTGGACTAATGCATTCTACCTAGGTCTAGAAGTATGACAGAAACCTAAGGAGATATAATTGGGGAAAGGAAAGTACATCATCAAGTTATTGCAGAAATTTGGGACGATGGACTCCAAGATGGTGGTTACTCCTATTATCACCAACCTCAAGAAGTTGAGGAGCTTGAACTCTAGTCTCATGGATCCTAACTCATATCGTTAGTTGGTGGGTTCCGTGATGTAGCTGGTAAACACTAGGCCACATATATGATTTGCAGTCAACATTATTAGTTTTAAGTTGGATCCTTGTCATGATCATTGGATAGCTTCCAAACATATATTGAGGTATATTCGCGGCACTATACATCATTGCCTAAATTATGATAGTAAGGAAGTTAAGCTAATTGGCTTCACGAATTCTAATTGTGATGACAATGAGATTGATGGAAGGAGAAATACATGAGAGCCCCTACTATTCAGTTCAAATCCTTCAGGTTGTTCGATGTACACTTCCTCATCAATGGTCCCATTTAGAAATGTAGTCTTAACATCCATTTGATGGATATTCCACCCCATTGCAGTAGCCAATGAAACCAACGATCTAATGGTAGTGTACCTTGTTGTAGGTGCAAAGGTTTCTTCATAGTCAATGCCTTCCTTTTGAGAGAAACCCCTTGTGATGAACATTACTTTGTACTTGTCTATAGTTCCATCAACAACATGTTTGATCTTATAGATCCACTTTGATGTGGCAACCAATTTATCACTAGGTCTAGAAATGATTTCCCAAACCTCATTCTTCATGATGGATTGATATTCTTCCTACATAGTTTTCTTCCAAACCTCTTCATCCCCATCTTCTTGGAATGTAGATGATTCAACTTCAATCAAATTTTATAAGAAGAATTTCCGCGTAAATCACATGTAGAAAACCGTTGTCGATGCATTTCGAACCAACTAGTGTGATTCATCATTAGGACAAGTTGAATGAACATATCTCACTTTGCATATTAAATAGATACTAGAACATTCTAGACTAGGAAACGGCTATAATGACAACGACTAGATTTGACCGGGAAACAACTAGTTGACTTAGATAAGGGTTAAAAACTTTATTAAATAAGTTAATATTCTTATTAAAATACGAAATGGATCATTTTATAATTATAAATATATATTAGAATAAGTAAATTTGAATAAGTGAGTCATAAAATAAATTAATCTAAAATTGTTAGTTATCAAAGTTAATTATAAATATTAGTTA
>APFE030223074.1:149041-159841 GCA_000404065.3 Pinus taeda
TTTGGGATTATGTCAAGTTTCGGTTTTCAAATCCTATGAACGAAGAAGAAGAACAAGCTCTTACTAATGCAGAGAGGGAACAATGGAAGAAAGACAAGAAGAAGAATGCACATGCGTTGCATCTTATTCAGCAGGGAGTGGACCTAGTAGTGTTCGAGAAGATTATGACCAAGTCTTCAACAAAATAAGCATGGGATATTTTGGCAACAAACTATAAAGGTATGGCCATAGTAAATATTGTTAAATTGCAGAATACTAGGAGAGATTTTGAAAGTCTACAGATGAAGGAAACAAAGGACATCGATATTTCATGAATCAGGTCATAACTGTTGTAAATCAGTTAAAGATCTATGGTGAAGATATAAAAGATCAAAGAGTGGCTGAGAAGGTCCTCCGATCCCCAAATTTGATGTTGTGATAGCAGCCATAGAAGAAGCCAAGGATTTTGCATCATTGACAGTTGATGAGACTATGGGATCCCTTCTATCACATGAGACAAGGATAGACAAAAATAAGGATTCCACTTTAGAGACCGCTTTCAAAAGTCAGGTTTCTATTTCAAGAGACAAAGGTCGAGGTAGAAGTAGAACGAGAGGAAAAGGACAAAGTAAAAGATATGGTGGTCAGAGAGATGACTGAGAAGAGCATGAACATGCAAGTGGAAGAAACTACAAAAGCTTCAACAATAATCAAAGAGTTGACAAATCAAAGGTGAGATGTTATTACTGCAATAAATTTGGTCATTATTCTCATGATTGTAGGAAGAAAATAGTTGGTCAAGAGAACCAGAGAGCTAATGTCACTACAAAGAGTACTAACTCCATGTTCCTAGCTTGCCATACCATGCATAAACCTTCTGCTAGTGTTTGTTTGTTAGATAGTGGTTGCAATAACCACATGATAGGCAACAAGGATTTGGTTGCAAATTTTGATCAATCTATGAAAACAGAGGTAAATTTGGGGACTGAAAAGACTGTGAAGTAGATGGAAAAGGAGTGGTCAACATTCTGACCAAGCAGGGGGAGCCGAAGACAATCTCAGAGGTATATTATGTTCCTAGTCTTAAACATAATTTGTTAAGTGTTGGTCAATTGACACAGAAATGATAAAAGTTATCTTTCAAGGTCAAGAAGTTGTTATATATGAAAGCCCCTAAGAAAGCAGCTGATAGCAAAGGTGTAGGTGACGAGGAACAAACTCTTTCCTCTCATTTTGAATTACAATGGTTAGGTGAGTTCTTTTCCAGTTGCATGTTCTAATGATTATTGGTTATGACACTTTCGATTTGGACACTTGCACTTTTCTAGTTTAAGATTGTTGCAGCAGAAACAGATGGTTAGAGGATTACCTCCCATCAAAGAGCCTGCTAGTACTTGTGAGTGTTGCATCTTGGGAAAACAACATCGTGAAAGTTTTTCCAAAGGGAGTTGCATACAGAGCAAAGCAACCTCTTGAGCTAGTGCATACAGAATTGTGTGGACCTATGATGACGCAATTGATTGGTGGAAGTTGCTACTTCCTCACTTTCATTGATGACTACAACAGAAAGACTTGGGTTACTTTTTGAAGCAGAAGTCTGAAGCTTTTACAAAGTTCAAAGAATTCAAAGCCTTAGCAGAGAACCAAAGTGATCGACAGATCAAGGTATTGAGGTCAGATCGTGGTGGAGAATATGACTCAAAGGCATTCCATGATTACTACAAACAACATGGGATCAGAATACAGTTTACAAACAGGTACACACCGCAACAAAATGGTGTAGAAAAGAGAAAGAATAGGAAAATATGAACATCGTAAGAAACATGTTTAAAGGCAGAAACTTGTCTAATGAGTATTGGGCAGAAGCAGCTGCATGTGCTATTTATGTGATCAACAGATCTCCTACAACGAGTGTGATGAACATAGTACCAGAACAAGCATGGTCAAGTATGTATTGCAGTGAATCTCATCTCAAAGTATTTGGATGTGTAGCGTATGCACATGTGCCTAAGGAGCGAAGAGGAAAATTGGATGATAAAAGTGAAAAATGCATATTCATTGGTTATAGTGGGCAACCAAAAGCTTACAAATTGTATAACCCTGTCAAAAACAAGACCATAATTAGTAGAGATGTTGTGTTCAAGGAACAAGAGTCATAGAATAGAACTTTAGACAAAGCAGTTGATACACAAGTGCCACTTATAGAAGAAAATGATGTAGCAGAAAAGGAACAACAAGAATCACAAGTGAAGACAACAAACAGAGACACACCAACAAGGACTCCAAGATTCTCAGAACATCATGGATCCTCAAGCAGATCAACAAATCAAAATTATCCTAACAATCAATCAGGTGATGAATCGAGCAATGGTAAGAGAAATATGAGAAGTTTGAAAGATATTTATGATGATTTGGATGTTAGTTCAAATTTTGCATTGTTGTCATTCCAACCTTCTTCGTTTGAAGAAGCAATCAAAGATGAAAATTGGGTGCAAGCCATGGATGAAGAAATTGAAGCTATTGAAAAGAATGACACATGGGATTTGGTTGATTTAGCAAAGGACAAAAATCTCATTGGTGTGAAGTGGGTGTACAAGACAAGGTTGAATGCAAAAGGTGAAATTGAAAAATTTAAAGCAAGGCTTGTAGAAAAAGGATTCTCGTAGCGACCGGGAATAACTTTGGAGAAACGTTTGCTTCGGTAGCCAGATTGGATACTTTAAGAGCAGTTCTAGCCAAATCAGCTCAGAACAAGTGGAAAGTATATCAGATGGATGTCAACCTTCTTGAATGGAATTCTAGAAGAAGAAATTTATGTGCAGCAACCTCCAAGATATGAAGTTGAGAGTAATGAAGAGAAAGTTTATAGCTTGAAGAAAGCGCTCTATGGACTGAAGCAAGCGCCTAGAGCTTGGTATAGCAGAATCAACAACTACATGATTAAGAATGGATTTTGTAGAAGCAACATTGAGCCTACCTTGTACACAAAGGTAAATGGGCATGGACAGATTTTGATTGTTTTCTTATATGTTGATGACATGATTTTTTCAAGGATTTTGACATAAATGAATTTAAAGTGGCCATGATGAAAGAATTTGAGATGACAGATCTTGGTCTCATGAAATATTTTCTTGGCATAAAAGTTGAGCAATCTGAAAAAGGAATTTTTATTTGTCAAAATAAATATTCCAAGGATTTGTTGAAAAGATTCAGGATGGAAAATTGTAAAACTATCCCTACACCAGTTGCAACAAGTACAAAGTTAAGCAAGGGTGATGAAGGATCAGATGTCAATCCAACTTTAGTCAAAAGATTGGCTGGTAGCCTCATGTATCTCACAGCTACAAGACCGGATATCATGCAAGGAGTGATTTTGATTTCCAGATTTATGGAGGCTCCAAAAGACACACATTGGAGTGTAGGAAAATGAATTCTCAGATACATAGTAGGAACTAGAGATTGTGGCATAATGTACGCAAGCACAGAAAAGAAAGATTTCATTGGATACATAGATAGTGATTTGGCAGGCAGTTTGGATGATAGGAAGAGCACTTCTAGTTTTGTGTTCCACCTTGGTTCAGGTGTGATTTCATGGGCATGTAAGAAGCATCCCATTGTGACACTTTTGTCAGCAGAAACAGAATATGTAGCAACAACATCAACAACATGTCAAGCAGTGTGGTTAAGAAGAGTACTTGATAGAATCAAGCAGAAACAACAACGATTAACGACAATATATTGTGACAACACCTCAACAATTGCACTATCCAAGAATAGTGTGTTTCATAGAAGAGCAAGCATATTGATACTAGATATCACTTTATTAGAGAACTTGTGAGCAATAGAGAAGTTCACTTGAAACGTTATAAATCTAGTGATCAATTGGCCGATATATTTACTAAATCATTAGCACAAGATGTGTTTGAGTTTCATAGAAGAAACTTGTGTGTTGTTAACCTAGCTAAGACATAGACCAACAGGCATGCTTGAGTTGTCATGAGTTATGTTTTAATTTAGCAGTCGTAATTAAGGGAGAGTGTTAAAATAAGATAATTACTCCTGCATGAGGAGTTAGCTAAAAATAGAGAGTCAATTAACTGAGTGATTGCATGATTGAGTGTTTGAGTGTTGAGTCAAGTTAAGTAATAAATAACTTTGAGTGTGTGATTGCATGTAGTTGCATGTCAAGATATTTTAGGCAGTTAGCTAGTCGAAAAGTTTTAAATACTCTTCACCGGGTTCATTGTAATCATCATGTTTTGTGTGATCAATAGAAGAGCATAAGCTCATGTTTTATGTGTGAATTGTGGTTTGTCTCCTTTGCCTTTCCAACACTTATTAAGAAACATGTGTTTTGTCAATTCAGATCTTCGTCAGTCATTTAAGGGGCGAGAGGCATTCCTTGATATATATACTAAGCAACAACAAGAGAATGTTGTTGCTTTTCTTTCTATTTTGTCCGTAGAAGTCGATGACAGTAAATGGGAAATTACAACAACAGGTGGGATACCTCCACTTGTCCAGCTGATGGAATCTGGATCTTGGAAAGCAAAAGAGGATGCTGCACTTTTGCAAGGAAATATATGTTCTCATAGTGAATAAATTCGTGTTTGTATTCAAAGTGCAGATGTTGTTCCAAACCTCCTATGGCTCTTGAGAAATGTTGGTCCAAAGGGACACAAAGTTGCTGCTAAGGCGCTTAAGAATATTATTAGAGATATAAATATTTCCATTGTCAACCAGTTGATGGATTTACTATGGGAGAATAAACCAAATTCAAAATTACAAGTGATGATGGTGTTGGGTGAAACATGAGAATTCATCAAACAAATGCCAATAAACCTGATACCACTATCTGGGCTTGTTTGCTTAGGGAATGTGGAATCTATACCAATGTAGAGATATAAAGAACATTAGTTGAAAGGCTAGAGAGTGAAATACAATATAATACAAACACGTCCCTTGTTGTTAGCACAAATTACCCAAGTTTTCATTTGAATACTGTCCCAGACAGGGTACTGAAGGAAACGACTATGTCAGAAAGTATGGGTTCAATTATGTTTGATGTTTTGGTCGATAAGTATAATGAATCCCATCCATTGAATATGGGGCTTATATGGAAGGCCCATGTCATTTGTTTGTCTCTCTTGGCACCTTTCTGTGCAAACAGGTTTTTGATGGGCAGTGGAAATACACGAGGCTCTATTGTGATTTCTCTGAAAGCTAACAAATCTCATAAAAGGATTTGAGATGATGATGGTGTATATGCCTAAGCAGGTGTAGTTGAATGGCATATAAGCCTTCTTGTTTTTCAGGTTGTACCTTGGTACCTTCGGTTATACTTTCATACATTTCAGGGTTTTATCGATGGACAACCAAGACCAATATGGGAAAGAGATTAATGGCAAAAAGAGTTGTAACCTCTTAGACTTTAGAAGCAAGATTGATTAGGTTCAGTAGATCAAGTTATTTCCTCATTTGCTGAAATTAGTGCTA
This sequence comes from Pinus taeda, assembly GCA_000404065.3. Taxonomy (NCBI): domain Eukaryota; kingdom Viridiplantae; phylum Streptophyta; class Pinopsida; order Pinales; family Pinaceae; genus Pinus; species Pinus taeda. The sequence continues at coordinate 154,517 of APFE030223074.1, forward strand.
CAAGTTAGAGACTAAGCTCTATCATCACTACTAGGTTGAGTTCATTCTCGTACATGGCAGTGATTATCTTTTTCTACAGGTCGAAATATTAGTCCCTTAATTCTAATCATCAATGGCCATACTCTGACATTTAAAAAAAATGTTTTAAAGTGAAATATGAACCTTTTATGAAAGTTTACTTGTAACCAGAATGAACTCAACCCAATAGTGATGATAGAGCTTAGTAACTTATGAGGAAAGAACTCGATCTACTGAACCCTTTTGCCATTAATTTCTTTCCCATATTGGTCTTGGTTGTCCATCGATTAAAACGTGAAATGTGTGAAAGTATAACCGAATGTACCAAGGTACAATCTGGAAAAGAAGAAGGCTTCTATGGTATTCAGCTACCTGGTTAAGCATATAAACCACTATCAACCCAAATCTTTTTATGAGATTTGTCAGCTTTCAGAGAAATCACAATAAAGTCTCATGTATTTCCATTGCCCATCAAAAACTTGTTTTCACAAAAATGTGGCAAGGGTGACAACCAAATGACATGGGCCTTCCATGTAAGCCCCATATTTAGTGAATGGGATTCATTATACTTATCGACAAAAAATTCAAACATAATTGAACCGATACTTTTTTGACAAAGTCGTTTCCTTCAGTACGCTATCAGCGACAGTGTTCAGATGAAAACTGGGGTAATTTGTGCTAACAACAAGGGATGTGTTTGTATTATCTTTTCTTTCACTCTCGAGCCTTTCAACTAATGTTCTTTTCAGCTCTACACTGGTATAGATTCCACTGGCGTCAAGCAAACAACCCGAGATAGTGGTATCAGGTTTATTGGGATTTATTCATGAACAAAGATTGTGCAACCATCAGCGACCACTCAAAATTAAATCATAAATCTCACCATTGCATTTCATAGACTCCTGTCCAGTGACACTGAACAACTTTAAACAACAAGGCCTGATCACAATTGGGAAAGCCCTTTAAACAACAGGGCTAATCACAATTGAGAGAGCCCTCTAGTTCAAGGGTCAATGACATTGAACAACTTTAAACAACAAAGCCTCATTATAACAATTGAGAGAGCCCTCTAGTTCAAGGATCAATGACATTGAACAACTTTAAACAACAAGGCCTTATTATAACAATTGAGAGAGCCCTCTAGTTTAACCTAAAAATTGGCCGAGTTAATTTCTGGATGTAATTTTTGCAACCAAAAACTACCTTTAAAAAGAAGTACAATAACCTCTATGCCATTGGATCCGGTGGATCTGTGAATGGATTGATTTCAATGTAATCGCTAAAATCCACGCACTTCGGTTTTCTGATATCACCATTCATCAATATATTATTCTGTAACAATGGCATCTTGGTGGCTTCCAATCACAATTGTGCTTTATCATCGTGCTCACAACAAAACATCAAATCGACCTCTTTGCCTATGGCAGCGTGGACACCAATTTGGAGGTGGGCTCTAGCTTTTTCATCAACAACCCATCCATTACCACGCCCGACCATTTCGTGACCTTTAAAGGGCTGAGATTCTCGGTCACACAGCTAGCGGAATTCACTCACAGTAAGAGAAAACTGCTACCACTACGGCATTTACAATCCACTTTCTTTTTAATTTCAAATCTGAGTTCCAAAAATCTCAAAACTGTTGTGAGTCTTGCACGAGTGCTTCCAATTGATCTTCCTGCAGCGAGAATCAATCTAAATTTTGTGTGCTATCTCGTGCAGATTGGCCGCCAGATCTGCCCACACGATATTCATTGTTCATTGAATAACATTATCAAAAATTGATATCACCAGTCCAGATTTTCATCTTCTACACGTTGAATAAGTGATACAGCGATGGCCTTCTCTCACGATGATGACAACACTCTGAAACATGGATCTAATATTCAACGAAGAACGATCTCTTCACATAGCTATATGCATCCCTCGCTTTGCAAGCTTGGAAGGAAGCAGACAATGATTAAATCGTCGGATCTCCTCAAATATTCAACGGACATTTCATATTTAGTACCGTAAATATTGTAAATCTGACCGAGAAATCGCAGCCTGAAATGGCTGGAGGTATGGCGTCAATATTGCGTTAATGCAAGCCAACTATCTGCATTATTTCGTCTTCGGAAAAATCGAATTGATCCTTTCTTTAAACTGAGATGCACCATCACCCTTATTGCCCGGCCAGGCAATGTAGAGGTCTATTTCATTACAGCTGCGTGGCTTCTGCGATGTAGAATACACTTGTGACCAGAAAATTCAACTTTGCTCAGTGCGGCAATGGTGAGAAATGGAAAAAATATGGAAAAGCAATGCTCGGTAGCACCACGTTCCACCGGCTCTACAGCTCCATGAACAGTATTGCAACAACACACACAAATGTTCTACTGTTCAGCTCTAAAAAAAAATGTTGTATACAGATTGACCCACAGTGCAATTTCCACCGCCCATCTCTAAAAACTTGCTGTATACAGATTCACCCACACTGCAATTTCCAGAATTTCCTCAATACTATTACATACAAAATTTATTAGCAATAAACAGTTTACACCACACAATCCCCTAATTTATTAAATTTGTAAATAAATTTAAGACTCATATTTGCCGAGCCCCTTTTTAAAGGATTCTTAATTACGGGGAGTCAAGCACTCTGATACCATGTTAGAAAAATAAAGATCACAATATGACACACATAAATCACTTGATATTTATTAAGACTTTCTCGTATTTTCCGGACTTTTTTTAAAGGGGTCAAGCCAGTACTTACTCTGATACAATGTTAGAAAAATAGAAAGCACATTATGACACACACAAATCACTTGATATTTTTATTGATCATCACAGATACAAATATATAGGACATAGATTCCTTATTTTGACATATCTAGATCATGACTTTAATTCATGCATTGGAATCAACAATTTCTAGACTATATAGGACATAGATTCCTGATTTTGACATATCTAGATCATGACAACTCATGCATTGGAATCAACAACTTCTAGACTACTATGACATGGAAACATTACTTCCAACTCCATGCATGCATAACTATAACCAGCAACAAGGCAATGATTGCCTTAATGGCTGGTTATTAAGATTTCTCTAGTTAACTTTGAGATATGTAAAGCTTTTAGAAAGAGTTAAATGTAATAAAATTTTGGATATTTTTAATTATATGATGGATTTTTAGTGATGTAATTTGAATAAGATTGTATTTCTTTTTATTTAAAATATTTTTTTAATTTCGGTATTGGATAGATGGCAATTTTTTTAGTATATTATTCAAGATTTTATTCTAGAATTATTGTAATAGTTTAGGAGAGATTTATTCTATATATTGTTTCATTTGTAATGTAAAAGGGTTGGGTTTTGATGCCAAAACCTATCATCTTTGTAAAACTTTTATTACAGATTTCCTATTTAAAGCCTTATGGCTCCAGTGTATGACAAAATTTGTGTTTCTTGTATGTTTTTCTAGTGTTTTCATACCTTATTTTTGCACACATTCAAAATAACAGAGGAGATTCTAGGTAAGAATAGATTGAGTTTCAATCTCTCTGAAATCTTGTGCAAAGTTATAATCATTTAAAGAGATTAGTTTATTGGACAATCTGTCCGAGATAGCTTCTCTACATCTTTTAATTGTTGCTTTCTATCATCTCTTGAATGTGTCTCGTTTGGTTGTAGAAATCTTCTACACCCATCCAAATTTGTGTGGTTGATTAAGTATTTAGTATGACTACTTCATTATAAGAAATTTCCTTATATTCTTGTGTCAAATTCTGTAAAAGTGAAGTTATTTTGTCAAACTAGATGATGACACCTTGACTAAGGACTTTGCAAGAGAGGGATTTATTCATGAATAGAGATTGTGCAGTCATCAGCAACCACCAAAAATTAAATCATAAATATGGCCATTGTGCTTCATAAGCTGTTGTCCAGTGACAGTGAACAACGTTAAACAAGGCCTTGTAAAAATTGAGGGAGCCCCCTCTGGTTCAAGGGCTAGCTTGAATCTAAAGTTTATTTGAGTTGGTTTCTCGGTGTAGTTTTTGCAGGCAAGGATTGCCTGCGAGAAATAGGTACAACATTTGGCATCGTTTCCGAGGAATGAAGTAAGGAAGATATCTTTCCCCGGAGAACGATAAATATTAGATCTATTCCTTGCTAGTGAACAAGGAGTAGGCATTTGACATTGGTTGCAATTTCTTTCACCTGATGACTCCACTTTGTCATATGGCGATTCCATTGGTTTCCGGATTCAACTGGTTCAAAATGATAAGTGCATATTTGGATGTGATAATAGCATGTAGCTGCATATTTTTCTTCTTCATAGTGAGTGTTGCATTCAACAACATATCTTTCTTCTTTTTGATGGTGACCAAAAGTTTCAAACATCAACAAAGGATGCAATTTTCTGAGTTCACATGTTAAGTATTTGTTGCTTATGGAGTTTGAGTTTTATATTGTAAATATGTTTCAAGTTTGCAGTTGCTAGAAAAGTGATCTACTAGTAAATCCACTCCTCACTTGGTTACACTGGAAAGAAGATTACACCTAACATTCCAGATTTTTAGTCCAGTTAGGTAAAGGTGTGTGGTATTGAATTAATTATTTTCAGATTCAGTGCGTAGTAGATCAATGGTTGGTGTGCAGTGTGTGGATTGTTTCATTTTGAACTGGTTACCTTTTTTTCGGCATGCTATTTATAAGCATACGAGTGATAGGTTACAAGTTTTCTCATAAATGCAAAATTCTTTAATATGTTACCATAGACTCCATGCCCAACAATTTGCAACATAAGGATTGTTTCATTTTAAGTAGCTAGTAGGTATGAATAAAAAATTATTTTCAAGCAACAATGCTAGAGGTTTTGGTGAGATTTTCTTAATTGTTTTAAGATTTATATTCTTTTTGTTGGGAAGAGTCAGCAATGGACAAAGGATGCATATAGGTAACAAGTTACAATGGTTAGATTATAAGTTGAAGTTACAGTTCAGGATTGCAGTATTTCAGTTGGGAGTATCGATTTGATTATATCATATTGCAGCTTCAAGTCACAAGTTTATGGTATGACTCCATGCCCAACACTTAAGGCAGCTAGTCTACTGGTTCTCTGCGTCCCACATGGGAAGGCAGTCCCCAATTGGATCCGATGTTGTAACTTTTTTTTGACACCTGGGAACTTACATTTTTTTTTTTTTAATTTTAGTCAATTTAACTTTCAGCTAAATCTTTGGGCATGGATAAAATTTCATGGCAACATGGTTACGCAACTAGTTTAGAATATTTTAAATACTTAATTTTATTAAAAT
>APFE030223074.1:183399-211337 GCA_000404065.3 Pinus taeda
TTTTCAAAATATTCAATTTAATAGTTATTATTTTCAAAACTTTAATAAACTTTATAAAATCTTTTTAAAATTTTCAGAACTAATTGAAAATCAAAATATTTTGACTGTAAAATGATTACAATATAACCTACCATAAAAAAAATATAAAAATTTACATATTCTACTAGTTTGAAATTATATCTATAGCCTGCAAATTACAATTCATATTAAATTTTCAATTTTCTACTAAATTATTATAATTATACCAATGTCATATCCCTTTTTAAAATTATATACGTAAACATATTCACATCAAATAAGACAACGCTCTTTTATTTTTGTTTTTTAGATAGAGTTTTGTATTTTTTTCAAATAGAGATTTCTCTTCATTTTAACTAATTTAATAACTATCAACGTAAATAACTAGCAAACAGGGAAATGTTGGAGTTTCTTTGGTGATCATTCTATATCTATCGAGCTGAAATGTAACTCTTACATCCCACTAATGTGTCACCTTTACAATGCCCAAATAACTTAATTACAAAGTAATGTGTTCTTTGATTGGGATGTAAGTTAGAGAGTAGCTTTTTTCTTTTCTCTTAATTTCATGTTTCGCAGAATGGTTCATTTTTCTTTTTGGGATTTTCTTCATGGTATTTTCACCCTTTGTTTCTGTACAATAGGGTTATTTAAAAATATATAATGTTTGTTGCAGATATATTTATTGTTAGGTAGTTTGGAGAGTTTTTATATAGATTTATTCACTTTTATATTTGTGCATAGATCTATTAAGGCCTTTGTTATGATACTATATATTCCTCCCAAGGGGTTTTGGAAGGCTTCTTGAATTTTCAAGTTATCTAAAAATTTAGAATGCAAGGATGCAAGATACACCTATCTCCATAAGAGATTTTTGCTATCTTTTACTTTATAGATTATTTGAACCGAATCCTTATGGAAGTCTCCATACTGGGACATTTTTTTACATTTAAGATTCACTAATGTCAGAGAGTGTTTATATGATATTTCCGATTCTACCCCACACTAATGTTCAAGAATAAGTGATTTTAGAGCCCCAATCATGTTATTTTGGGGATTACCATCTTCATTATGTACAACATCTCCTCCTTCATCTTTAACTATTTATTCTACAATTTTATCTACCAATGTTGGAGAGGATTCTATTTTCCACCATCTTCTGAGTGTAACAGTAAAAAAATTAATTAGTGTCTTACATGCTTCTTGTTGGCTTTGTGGGCCCTGACCTAGGTTTAGTGTTAGTCAACTAAACAAATCCTTACACCACTAGCCCTTTCGGCATCAGCCTGCAGAGCATGGACCGAAGTCTCACCCGAAGCAGTATGGGGGGCTGCTGGAACCAAGTTTCTGCACCCTGAGATGGTCGTGATGTCGGTTTATACCCCCTGCTCCTGCCTTCGTGTAGGTTGATAAGCCTTAGGGCTTATTGATCTACCCTTTATCGTGCCCTTCAATACCTTCGCGTAGGTCGCTAAGCCTCAGGGCTTATCAATCTACCCTTTATCCCGCCCTTCAATACCTTCGCGAAGGGGTATGATTGACCTTTGCACAACCCTAACCAGTTGTTCAAGTACTTTCGCGCTCCTATGATGATGTGTTTTATAGGTTCCCAAGTTATCTCAAGTGTTTTACTTATTCTACCAATTAATTACAATTATCATCGCGTAAAGTGATATTATTACTTATGTTCAATTAACAGATATAATCACATACATTCACACATCAAATAAACATTGTAATATAAACCCAAATCACAATGCAATATAATCAGATGCATTAACAGAGATTAAGTACATAGTAATTGCAGAATACTTCTCTTTATTGATATCTCTAGTTTAATACAGACTCTATCCACCCTACGCACACAGCTACACGGGTTCACGCACTCAGATGTGGACTTCTACCCTAAATCTCTACGCACTTCGCTACAAAGCCTCTACCTATGCTAAGACCTGAAAACTCTACTTCGCTACTAACTACTTAGAGCTTACTTAGTTAGCTCCTTTTTATACAATCCCATGGTCCACAAACCATGGGTAGATCTTTACAGCCAACTTGACACTTCACAAAATAAGGGCGGACAACCCTTTATGACTCTTGACACCTTTGCGCCCCGCGACCATAAAATGTGAAGACTTTACAAATTTATTACAAAATTGTCCCAAGACATGGGCTTTTAGCCCCAAAACTGCTCTTGGTAGAACTTGTTCCCAACAGGCCCCCAACACAAACATGGTGACTCACCCTCGAGTCACTCTGCGAGCACAGAGATCTTGGTGTGAAGATCTCCCATCTCGACCTGTATGAGTGCCACCTTAGGGGTGCACTACACGGCCGCCTGCTTCACTTCTTCAACCAATTGCTCTGTTGTTGGTCCTAAACTATCAGCCTGAAGCTTCTGCTAAGTTGCCTACAGACTAGCAAGCTTGCCATCAATGGAGGCTGTGACCAAATAGGCCTCGTGCAACCAAGGCTTCAAGCATGACTTCAGCACTACCTCTTTGTGCTAAGTTGCATCTGCATGTTCCTTCAATGTTTTGGCCTCCTGCAACTTCACAAGTGTCTATGTGAGGGTGAGAGTGTGTGTTGTTCCTTTCACCTCATCGTAGCGTTGTTGCAATTCTCGTGCCTCTGTATCCAACCTCTGTACATTAGGATCTTCTTGCAGACTGGTTAGTACTTTGAATGATTGTTCAAACATCCTTATGCAGCCTGCTACTGCACTGTCTAATACCACTATCACCTCTATGACAACAATTGCACGTTGATCCTTTACTTTCGACAGAGTTGAAGGCTGGGCCTTCAACTGTAGCTCTGCAATCTGGAGCTTCAACTCCAGATGAACCTTGTCTAACTTTGTGTGAGCATCATGCACCCCCATAGCAAGTTTGTGGACCTTTTCATCTGCCTCTACATCCTCAGGAATATCCAATTCGGGGACCATTTGACAGGCTTCCTTCATGGCCTTAATCATGTGCTGATTTGTGTTAGTAAGTTCAATCATGGAAGTAAGGGAGGTGTCTCGCTGTAGGGCCATCTTCACATTATTGATCTGTTTTTCACTAATCACCTATAAAACATGTTGTTCGCGAGCCCTCAGCTCCACAATCACCCCATCTTGCAGTGGGTGGAGCGTCTCACCAGGAAGCACTACCAAGTTCATGCCTACTCCCTTGAGGGCACTAATAGTGGGTCTGTCAGCTTTGATCTCTATGGTAAGTGCTCCCTCCAGCAGCACTATCGCTCGGGAGTCATTTTCGTGCAGCATCCTGGCAGCTTCTGAAGTACCGATGGCGAGGTTGGTGGACACTGCACCAGTCTATGATGCATGGATCTGCAGCTCATGTAGACCCATCTGGATGGCCCCCAATACTTGTTGTTGCACGAACTGTTGTAGTATCTCCGTAGTGACATCCCACACTGTATCTCCAATGTCATTCAAATCTCCCTCTGTTAGGCTGATTGGGTCTAGCAACGTCTTATTGGCCTTGGATTTCTTCCGCGACCCAACTTTTTCGTGTCCTCTTTGATGCTTGATACAGAACGACGTCGTCTGCGGGTCCACTTTGTGATGATTTGTCTGCTCATCCGTTTCTTCCTCTATTTCGGGCAAGGGCGACCTTAGACCTTTGTCAGAGCCACGCTTTGCTCTGCTCATATGCTCTTCTGCCTACTATGAGGCATTGTGCTCTGCCCGGGCCTTGTCATCAGCCTCCTTCCTCCTCTTCTCAGCTAGTTGCGCCATCTTGAGCTTGGACTCCTCCTTTTTGTGTTGTGCGGTAGACTTGCTCGATCCCACCACTGAGTCTGAGGCAGTGTGCCACTCTGCCGGTCAGCGATCAAGAACTGCATCAATCACATCATCAGTTGCCATGTAAGGCAAGTCATGCCACTTCTCCTCAAGGTCCTTTTGTTCCCTGATCGATACATGGTGAAAGTATGCCTTGAACTCCACATACTCCTATAGTTTGGAAAAAACAATAGGCGACAATCACGGATTGCGGTTGATAGCCATGTGTATATTCATTTCCATCAAGATCCAAAATATCTTACTATCTTTGATGCATTGAGCATCCTTGGTCGCCCACAGCGAACTATAATTTACCGCTTCTGGAAAATCTGATGCAAATGAGGGGAATTGACTGTCTTCAGGCAGCTCCCAGGCTACCAGCACAATGGATAGCAAGAGCCATGCATAGTGGAAGGTCTTGTTGAGCTCTTGTGCCTTGCGATAGTTCGCGAGGAACTCACTGCAAAGATATCGCACCAATTAAACTGAACTCCTTCTATGCACTGGGCCACTAGAGCGACGACAGATGTCAACACTTCATCTACACGACACTTTCGCATAACTTTTCCTACCAAAATCTGCATGGCCACCTTGACCGTAGGATCATAGATACTCGAGATTTCATAGCCTCGTGGCTTCTTCACGAGCTTGAATTTCTTCTTAATGGCCTCTCTGAGGGTATTCTCGCCACCTTTTCTGCCAAACATCATGGCTAGATTTTCCCTTGTATATGGCAGCCGTGTGATCCTATGGATCAACATGTCGATGATGGGTATCGTCTCCTCCAACCACAAACACCCATCGTGAACCAAACATAACATCTGCTTGATTACCAGTAATGTAATGGGTGTACGATTGTAGTGCAGCACCCATAGCAGGTTGAGCAGACTTGCCTTATCTACACCCTTGAGCCACTTCCGCGGTTCCAACGCAGTCATCCTGGTGGTTGTATGAACGACGCGGTGCATTAGCTGGTCTATCGCCAAGTGAGGGAACTTCTTAGTGTCAGCTAAGTACCAGTCTTCCAATTTCAACAACAGAACCTGCCCCAAGCACGGTCCTTCAAAGATAATTTCATCCGGCAGCAGAGGTATGTGCAAGTCGACCTTGCTTTCATCAATTTCCATCGACACCTTAGTCTTTCCCTTGCACGGAGGGATGTGTTTGGGAAACTTAGTAATAGGATCAAAACCCTCGACTTTAACGTCCTCCACTTCCACCCCCATATCCTCATCATCCATCGAGATGTCCTCAATCTCTTCCTCCTCCAGTTCTAGGTTAATAGTTTTGCCATTTTCCTGTGCGGTGGGCTTGTCCTTCTGTGGGTTTCTTCTAAGTGATGTGCGCTCGGGTGTCGCAGCCTGCTTTCCTTTCTTATCCTTCGCACTCTCCTTGGTCGGGGTAGGCTTTGGTCTAGGCATCCATGGTGACTTGGGGACTTTAGCTAGTACCTATGTAACCTCCAGAGAAACTCCCTCTGCCTCCATAGAAACTTCCGGCACAACCCCCTCGGTTATCATTTCTTTGGCATCCATAGCTTCTGATCCTAGGATAATGTCACAGATGATGTTGCGGTGAGACTTGGGAAATCGATCAAATGCTATCCAGTCAAGCAATTCTTCGAAGAATGTGCGGTTCATGCACGTCTGATAGCTCACCAACTCAATACTCAAAATTCCAAGTGTTTTTCATTTGGTAGCCACATGCAATTTATAGGCCATTTTGAATTCAAAGCCGACCATTCCCCCTAAATTTGGTTCATTAATGCCAAAGTGGTGGCAGATTTTCAAGGATCTTACCCATACATCTTAAATGTTGCCCCCTGCTCCATTTGGCCACATTCTCATCATCAAATCATGAGTAGTGACTTTAACGGTTACTTTCCAGCTCACTTGCGCAGTTTTTCCTTGGGTAGTGCAGCTATATCCACATTGTTGCGAACTCTGGGACATCTCCTCATTCCACGCAATCCCTCGATCACGTAGTTTCCCACGCCAGGCAGTGTAGTTTATAGTCTCACGCCTCCTTTTCGCTGTCTGGAGCGCTAAGACTATGCTACCTTCATATAGTCACCTAGCTTGATCTCCAGTGTATGGCTTCAATCGGCTACCATTCATCTTTCCTAGGAAGGGATCTCCATTCAATTTAACCAATTGAACTGCTCCACCATTGATAATATCCTTAATGACATAGGGCCCTAGCCAGTGCATCTTAAATTTCCCTGGAAATTTATCAAACTTGCTATCATATAACAAAACCAGACCATTTACCTTAAAGGTACACAGTTTAATGTGTCGATCATGCCTTGCTTTTTCGCACTGCTTTTGGACCTGTTGGTGAAATCCAGCCAGAAACCTTTCTTCCCCAAGCTCGGCAAGCTGCATGAGCCTCTCTTCCAGGGCTCTACGATCTATCATACCCATGAATGCCGCTATACATAGACTAGACACAATGTATTCCATCGATATCACTGCTTCAACGCCATATACAAGCCTAAAGGGTGTCTATCCTGGCAACTTTTTTCACATCATTCGATAAGTCCATAGTGCTACGGGTATGCATACATCCCAATCATTTTGTTGAGCGTTGAAAACCTTGGTTAGCGCATTCTATAATACCTTATTGAATACTTCTACTATCCCATTAGCCTATGGGTGATAAGGCATGCTTTTCTGGTGATATACCTGAAATTCCGTTGTCATCGCGTTGATCATTTCATTCGGAAAGTGCGTACCGCAATAAGTCATCAAAATCTTTGGACACCCAAATCGCGTCAGTACATACTTAAAGAGAAACTTCACAGTCGTCACGCTTGTGCAGTCATTCACAGGCTGTGCCTCTGCCCATCGAGTCAAATACTTAGTCGCAATGATAATGTACTGCACACCCGTCTTCTTTCCTTGGGGCTAAATGGGTCCCACAAAATCTATTGTCCATTTCTCGAAAGGTTGTAACATCATCTGTGGGTTCAGAGGCAGCTCATCTCTCCACGATGGATTACCAGTCCTTTGACACACGTCACACGCCCTGTAGTAGGCTTTTGAATCCTTGTGGAGGGTTGGCCACCACAACCTTACACGTAGAATCCTCTATGCGATATCCCTTCCTGCATAATGCCCTCCTGCGACACCCCCATGAGCAAATCCGAGGATATTGCTTCTTTCAAACTCCGGTACATATCGTCGGAATACTTCACCAGACCGCATTTTGTACAGATGTCCGGCAATCACAGAAAAGTCTGTCACGTGCACCACTAACTCCTTTTTCTGTTGGGTGGTGTAGCCTTTTGGGGCAGTTCCTATTGTTAGGAAGTGTATGATGTCTTAAAAGTGACCATATGTGACACACACTACAAAGAGATGTGCGTTAGACAATCCTTCCTCCAAATTAGTGGGCTCTTCTCCCGTTTTGATGCGCAACAGATGGGCTTCTCCCGCGTTTAGTCGTCTAGGATTCACAATAACTTCAAAATCATACTCCTGGAACAATATAAACCACCTACAGATTCGCCCCCCAACACAAGCTTATTGACCAAGTATTTCAACGCAGAATGATCCATATACATCTTAAAATTTCCACCCAACAAATAGTGTCTAAACTTCTAGAGTGCGTATATCATGGCTAGTCCTTCACGCTCGGTGGTGGAATAGTTATTCTCAGCCTTGGATAACTTCTTGCCTGTGAATGCTATAGGATTGTCCAATTCGCCTTCCCCAGCCTATGTCAGTACTACTCCCAGTGCTATACATGACGCATCTACATGTACATGAAACTCCTTCTCCCAATCCAAGAAGACTAAAATCGACGCGGTGACCATTTTTTGTTTCAACACATCCAAGCTTTTCTAATAGTCCTCGTTCCAATAGAATGTGACATCCTTTTTCAACAACTTCTCCATAGGCATGGTGATCTGGGCATAGCCCTTGATAAACTTCCTATAGTACCCAGAATATCCCAATGTTGCACGCAACTATTTCACACTCCTTGGCACCGCCAGGTTAATTATCATTGCGATCTTCACAGGGTCTACCATCAATCCCTGTTTGCATACCACATGACCCAACAAATTCCCAAAAGGGACACCAAAAAAACATTTCTTCATATTGAGCACAATCTGGTACCTTTGAAAAGTATCTAGCATTAAGCGCAAACTTTCCACATGGAATTTACCAACCCAAACATATTCCAGTCATCAAACTACACCTCCAGAAACTTATGAATGAAGTCTTTGAATGGAGCAATGGCTACATGCAAAAAAATAGCAGGCGTATCCTTTAATTAGAAAGGAATTATAGTGTACTTAAAACATCCCCATTCAATCATGAAGGTCATCTTGCTTCTATCTTTACGCGTGATTTTGATCTGATGGTACCTAGAGAACCCATCAGTGAAGGAGTACGCTTCCTGGCCACCTACATTATCCAATACCTCATCAGTGAACGAAGTCGGGAAAGGATCATGCACAAAAGCATCATTCAACTTCCTGAGATCTATGCATATCCTTATTTCATCCTTCTAATTCTTTTCCTATACCACCATTGGGCTCATCCAATCAGGTTCTTCTAAGGGCTCAATGATGCCTTCTGCAAGCAACTTCTCTAACTCTAAGTGGACCTTTTCCTTATACTTTGGATTGAGACGGTAAGGTCTTTGCTTAACTGGCTTCTTGTCAGGTTTTAACGCGATCTTCGTAATGCCCAAGTCTCATATTATCCCCTTTAACTCCATAAACTTGGTAGGGAACAAATCTTGGTATTCACGGAGAAATTCGGTGACCTTATCTATTGTCATGTTATCCTAGTAATCTCCAATCTTCGCGAATTTGGGCTCTGCCTTCATGCCAATATTCATCTGTTTAGTTTTCAGTGACGTGGTTATATCATAATTCTCAATCGATGATCCCTCGACCTCGCAGTGACACTCAGTTTTAGGGATATTAATCTTTCGGGGCTCCTCATTCTATTCTTCAATAGTCACGTTATAGCATTCCAGCGCGTGGCTCTCGGGTTGAATCACATCCAAAAGATCACATGGTATCCTAAATATCATTGCTTTAACTTCCTATAGCACTTTGTCAATACAGTTAAACTTGTCTTCCAGTTGAACATCATTATGAACCCTTCGTGAAAAATATCCCATTCTTTTGTGCCATGGCGGAGCTCTATCTCCAAGTACCAATTCATTGGGATGACATCCAGGGTGTGACATAACAAGTGCACCCATTCAGGATGGGGATCTGCTCCATAGGCCTTAGCCCATTTGGCCAAGTGTTTGCGCAGATCATCCTTCCCATCATACTTGTCTGTGACTAACACCTTCGACTTCCCAAAGCGTGTTCTCATCATCCTCCTATACTCGCGCCAATCATCAAAACTACCCTTGTACGCATCCCACCATCTCACGGTTATAGCCCGTAGTGCCCAGTCCAAATCCTGGAAGCACTGCTTCTCTGGTACTTCCCTCTCAAATGCATCCAAAAACACAGCCACATCATTCAAGCCATCATAAGTGGGAAGATTTATTACCTCTGACGACACACAGCGCAGTGACCAGGTCATCATGTTATAGCTTAGTGTAGTTACTCCATGTAGTCGATTCTTCTAGCGCTCTAATTCTTCGTCCGAGTCTGAGGTGCAAGAACTCCGCAATCCCATGTAATTCGTCCATCCGCTGTTGGATTCACCCAATGTTGGTCTCGCGTTGTTATCTTATATATGTAATCCAAATCGTCATCGCTTTCGTAATCGCGGACTGGTTCAGTATAGCGTAATCCTTCTGCAGGATCTAGGGGCACTATTACGAGAAGTGATTTATTTTCAAATATCATATTTCACTTCTTTAGGTTGATTACCCCATTATTTAAATAGCCCAATCAATTCCAAGGAGCGCAGGTTAGGGATTGTTGTCATCCACAATTTATATTATTTCAAAATCAGCCAATACACTTGCACCTTCAATATCTATAGTTACTCCCTGCAACCGTCCCATGGGGATGATTTTCTGATGATTTTCCATCCTTAACTGAATCGGAGAAAACTGTAACGTGGCTATCCCTATCCGATCCCAAGTCTTCTTTTGTAAAAAGTTCGCGTTTGACCCCAGATCCAGAATAACTTGATCCATTTCATATTTTCCTATCTATGCTGTGAGTCTCATCTCACATCTTGTCCTTGCCTTATACTTACCAATATTTCGTACCATGCATGGTTTACCTAGAGTGTTTCCATTGCATCTATGTATAAGTTCCTATAACCCCTTCACAACCTTGCTATCACGTAGTAGCTTCATGCAGGTCTCTAGAAAGTTCGTAAGCATAGAAGGGTCCATTTCCTGAACAGGTTTATCCTGGCTCCCTGGGATAGAGGCCTCAGCAAAGCTCTTCTTTTCTTCCATGAACATTTCGTGTGCACAGTCAAAATCAAATTCAGCCTCCTCTAAAGCTTTACGAACCCACGCGTTGTCTTCAGGTTTTTTCCCCTTATTGTCGCCTGTTGCAATTCCACTTCGGAGCACTATATTCACATTTAGATCTTCTTCGCAAGGCTCAGCCCTCATCATCTGCACGTTCTGAGTCGACTGCATAGGTAGCACCCCTTTGTCGTGTATCCTTGCTATCAGTGTAGGACAGTCCTCAGTCTCATGATCAAACTAAGTACAATATTTGCATGATGAACACGTTGGGTTAGTGCGTTTGTGGGCATAGTGTCCTGGTCCTCCACAATTGTAACAGGTCATCTATCCCCAACCTCTGTGAGGTCCTCCTTCGCCTCGGCCTCATTTTCACCCCTAAAAGCCTATCCTCGCCATCCCAATGCCCTGGTCAGGAGGCCGCGTTTCTTCCTGAACTCTATAGGAGGGTGTTCTATCAATCATCAATTCATAACTTCGGAAATTGCGCTCATCATACCCTATCGACTTACAGAAGTTGCAGAACAATTGCTGTGATGTTTGTAAAAACTTTTGCAGCAAATGAAAATTATCAATCGTATGTTTCCCTGCTACCTGACATATATCGCACCACAACGCAGGCCCTGAGCTCGGCCCTGCTTGGGCTTTCGACCTCAAAGTCAATCGGTCCTCCTCCTAAAATATAGTTCGCAAAGATCGGGCAGTGGTATTTATCATGCCCCTAACCTTTACATTTCAGGCACCATATCTCTTCGCGCGCCTCTGGATGAATTGTTCTGTCCTGCTTCAAACTTTGCATTTCGAGGCAAAGATTTTACAACTACACATGGATCTGCTAAAACCCAGAATCGGACCTTGCATCGGTGTTTCATGCAGCCTTATTGCAATCTCCAAGGCCTGTGCCTCAGTCATAATCTTTTGTTGTGACAGTGCATCCCTTAGGTGAGGAGCGAAGCCACGAACCATTTGCAGTGCTGCCCATCCGTTAAATTCATGTTAGCTTCGAGGATTGTACACTTTAACCTCTGATCCAATTCCCAAGGTGTCTCACCTGGTTTCATTGCGATTTCCTTGAACCCCACAATCAACTACACTTCATATTTAGGCCTAGTGAACTCTTTATTCAGCGCGGTCTGGATCTCTGCCAATGCAAAATTTAGGCTATAATTAGAGTACTTGATGTACCAAGTTAGTGTGTGATCCTGCAAAGCACTAACCAATGTCACCTTCTTCATGTGATTGTCTGTGATGCCCTGAGCTTCCCATACATATTTTACGTTGAACCAGAACTAGTCTGGGTCCTCATTTTCCAAGCCCTTAAACAATGGCAACTTCACTGAATTCTCCATATTGAACTATGGTGTAGGTGGTGGTGGCGTGGGTGAAGTCGCAAGTGATGATGGTGAAGGTGGCAATGGTAGTCGCAGGAACCCTTGTTTTATCAACTAAACTACACTTCACGGAGAACCCTACGCTACTCCCTCGTCGTCAGTTGAAGGAGGTGAAATCAGTGGGCTATATTTAGGACCCTTTCTTCCTTCGTTCTTGTAAGTATTTCCACTTCGCGTAGCTCCGAACATCAAGGTAGTTGCACAAACCACTTTTCGGATAATAACATCTTAATCCAAGTATTTAAATACTTCAAGTACTTACCTCGTGGACCTTTGAAAAATTGTTGCTCTTCCTCACTGTAACTGACTGAGGTATCAACCGCGAATTATTTCACAAACTCTCCTATGATACGATTGACACAATGATCGCCAGCGCAGGTGATCTTATTGTCAAAGGCTTCCAATCTCTATACTAACTCTAGGGTCCAGAAAATACGATCTTCAAGCCTCCACCTCCCTTGGCTATCTGCTAGCTTCATGATCCACTCGTATAACTCAACTCGTAAGGAACAGAAAAAGATCTCATGGATTTCCATATATAGGTACCTGTCTATCCACTGTTCCTTCATCAGTTGCAGATTTCTATTCTCATGTGCTGCAAATTCATGGATATTCCTATCCAACCAACCTTCAATCTCTTTCTTAGTTGGATTCCAGTGATACGACATCACACATCTCTCATGTAGATTCCGTTCCTGGCAATGGAACCATTTAATGGCTTTGTGGGCCCTAACCCAGGTTTAACAGTAGTAAGCCAAACAAATCCCTACACTAATGGCCCTTTCGGCATGAACCTACGGAGCCTAGAACGAAGTCTCACCCGAAGCAGTATGGGGGGGTGCTGGAACTAAGTTTCCGCACCCTCAGATGGTCGTGATGTCGATTTATACACCCTTCTCCTGCCTTCGCGCAGGTCACTAAGCCTTAGGGCTTATTGATCTACCCTTATCCCGCCCTTCAGTACCTTCATGAAGGGGTACGATTGACCTTTGCATAGCCCTAACCAGTGGTTCAGGTACTTTCGCACTCCTATGACGATGTGTTGTATAGGTTCCCAAATCAAGTGTTTTACTTATTCTACCAATTAATTACAGTTATCATCACATAAATCAATATTCTTACTTGCTTTCAATTAACATATATAGTCACATACATTCACGCATCAAATAAACATTGTAATATAAACCCAAATCGAAACACAATATAATCAGATGCATTAACAGAGACTAAATACACAATAATTGTAGAATACTTCTCTTTATTGATATCTCCAATTTAATACAGACTCTATCCACCCTACGCATATAGCTGCGGACTTCTACCGTAAGCCTTTGTGCACTCAGCTGCAGAGCCTCTACCTATGCTAAGACCAAACACTCTACTTTGCTACTAACTACTTAGAGCTTACTTACTTAGCTCCATTTTATACAATCCCATGGTCCGTGGACCATGGGTAGATATTTATAGCTGAATTGACAGTTTACAAAATAAAGGCGGACAACCCTTTATGACTCTTGACACCTTCACGCTCCGCGACCACAAAATGCGGAGAATTTACAACTTTATTACAAAATTGTCCCAAAACATGGGCTTTTAGCCCCAAAACGGCTCTTGGGGGAACCTGTTCCCGACACTTCTACACTTTACCCTTCAGAGTCAAAATCTGAATATAGCACTAAAGAAGAATCTTCTTTACAACATAAATTAAAAATATGTATGGTACATAGTTCAGAGGATGAAGAAGCTAAAGTCGTGGCAAGCATTAATATTCTCCCTAAAGGATAAATGAAAGAAAATTTTTAGATACATTTATGCAGACTATGATAAAAAATCAAGGGTCTACTTCAATTCCTTCAGGTAAAGGTATTATCCCAAAGACCCTCTTTGTTGATAATTCATATGAGAAAAACACTAAATCATTCCATAGAAGCCATCACTAAGATAAGCAGAGAATCCTCACAATAAATTAAGTTAGCTAAAAAATAAAAGAAATTGAAGAAATAAATTAGTGAACTTAAAACTCAGGTTTCTAGAATAGAAAAGGGGAAATAAAAACAGGAATATATATCACATAACCACAACCAATTTTAAAAATGAATACCAATGTGGAAATTTATTAGGTCTAGGCAGATGATTTCTCAGGATTAAGAAACATGTAAATCATGGCAGTCCAGCACCAAACATACCATGTCACTCTCAAATTCAAAATACAATGGTAATTATTTATTCTAAAGGCTCGGTTAGATATATGAGCTAAGCTAAAGGTATTAAATAAAAACTCAATTCCTTCAAAATATTGGGTTAAGGAAAAAAGAGAAGTCATAGGATTGGGAAGACAAGAATACAACTTCCAATGTGAAGTCCCTAAAGCCACCCTCTTCCTTAAAAACTATTGCATAAACATCAAATTTGCAGTTGGGGGTATTCCAATAGACTGTATCCTAGGAAACCCTTCCCTTAAAACTGTTGAACCCCATGTATCAGCAAGACTAGATGATGGAAGATACAAAAATTATAT
The DNA here is from genome assembly GCA_000404065.3 of Pinus taeda. Lineage (NCBI taxonomy): Eukaryota > Viridiplantae > Streptophyta > Pinopsida > Pinales > Pinaceae > Pinus > Pinus taeda. The sequence goes on from APFE030223074.1 coordinate 197,525, forward strand.
TTATATTCCAGATCAACCAGGATATTTGCAAGCTATCAAATTACATTTTGTATACACACCAAGAATCTCAACCATGATCTAAGTTGTGCAAGAATTAGGAGAAACAGAAAAAACATCTAGAAGAGGTGAAGGATCTAAAGTCCTACCTAAAGATTGAAGAAGGATTGAAACAAGATGCAACCATTATAAAAATAAAAGGATTAAAGGGATAGTTAGATAAAGGATTTTGTGCAAAAGAACCAAATGCCTTTTGGCACATAAAACAATACTTTGTAGAACTTCCCTACAAATCATATTATAAAGGAAAACCATGTAAAAGAAGAACCACCCCCATGAATGAAGAATATGAAAATATCTTCTAGAAAGAGATACATGATGTTTTGAAGAGAAAATTAATAAGAGAATCAAACATCCATTGGAATTGTTATGGATTCTATGTAAATAATCTTTTTTAATAGATTAGAGGAGTTCCTAGATTGGTAATAAATTATAGGTTGTTAAATAATGTCTTGGCTGATGATAGTTATATGATTCCCCATAAGGCAAATATTATATCAAAAATTACAGGGGCAAAAATATTTTCAAAATTTGATATGAAATCAGGCTTTTGGCGAGTATCAATCAAAGAAGAAGATCAGTTCAAGATATCATTTAGTGTCCCCTTTGGAAATTATGAATGGAATGTTATGCCATTCGTCCTCAAGCATGCTCCTTCCAAATTCTAAAAATTTATGGATCAAGTATCTAGGCCATATTTTGATTGGCTAATTGTATATATTGATGATGTTTTAGTATTTTCCAAATCATTAGATGAACACTTCAAGCATGTAAATAAATTCTAGTAGATAGTCACAAACAATGGGTTGATTTTGAGCAAGAAAAAGATGGAAATTTTCCCAGCCAAGGTCAAATTCCTTGGACATACTATAGAAAATGTCCAAATTTCTCTTCAACAACATGCAATAAACAATTTCACGGATGAGATTAAAGATAGAACCCATATTCAATGATTCTTGGGTTGTCTCAACTACGTTTGCAAATTATACAAAGATTTTACATAGGATATAAAGATACTAAACAAGAGACTTCAAAAGAATCCATAACCATGGACTGTAGCGCATACAATAGTTGTTAAAAATATTAAAGAAAATGTAAAAATGCTTCCTGTTCTGTACATCTCGGATGAAATTCTCTATTAAATTGTTGAAATTGATGCTAATGACATAGGAGGGGGAGGAGTCCTCAAGAAACTCAAGGAAGATGAAGAGAAAATTATTCAGTTTTCTTTCGAAGTTTGGAATCCTGCCGAGAAAAAATATTCTACCATTGAAAAAGAAGTAAAAGCTGCATGGAATTTTGTAGATAAATTTGATATCCATCTGGTAAATAAAAAGTTCTTATTGAGAATAGATGCTTCAGCAATGGAGAAGTTATTAACCAAAGATGTTAAGAAACCATGAGAATCAAAATTTGCTAGGTGGAAAGCCTTATTATCAAACTTTGATTTTGAGATAGAACATATCAAGGGCAGTAGAAACAGTCTCCCAAATTTTCTCAGTCGAGAAAACCTCCAAATAAAACCCCATCTAATGATAATTATCACTAAATGGGACCCCACTGCAAACCATGAAACAATCAGAGAAATATTTGATTCCATGAAGTGGGACGATTAGTGTCAGTCCTAGAAACCAACCTGGAAACTAAGAAACGCACAAGTCTTGGATGTAAATCTTCAACCACACATATATTTACAAAATTTAGTTCTAAAGCATCTAGCCAACTAGGCAGAAAGTGCCTTGACTCTAAATTTTAAAGACATTGAAGTCATTTGCACTAATGAACAACTCAGATTCAACACCTTCCACAAATATTTTATGATCAACAGAACCAGGAATCCAAAATTTTATCAAAGACTAATTTGGCCACAACGCAACTCAGAGCTCATCTTTCTTGACACAGTATATAATTTTCCGGGATATAATAAATTGTGGTGGGATGTACCATATAAAGATAAACCAGATTGTACATATTATACACTTTTAAAATTCAGAGCAATATTTGTCACATGAATTTCATCAGAGATGTACAGAATGGGAAGCATTTTTACCTTTTCTTTAATCATCTTAGCAACAGTTGTATGTGTTTCCATCCATGCTTCTGGATTCATTTGAAGTATCTGGTTTAGTATCTTTCTATCTTGTGCACAATCTTTGTAGAAGTTGCAAACATAGTTGAGACAACCTAGGAATTAGTGAATTTGGGTTATGTCTTTAATCACGCCTGGGAATTTGTTTGCAAATGTTACTACATGTTGTTGAAGATAAATTTGACCATTTTTTATGCTATGTCCAAGGATTTTGACCTTGCTCTGGAAAATTTCCATCTTTTTCTTGCTCAAAACTAACTGATTATTTTTTACTATCTTCTTGAATTTATTTAAATGCTTGAATTTTTCATATAATGATTTGGAAAATACTAAAACATCATCAATATATAAAATTAGCCAATCAAAATATGGCATGAATACTCGATCCATAACTTTTGGAATTTGGAAGGAGCATGCTTGAGGCTGAATGGCATGACATTCCTTTTGTAATGTTCAGAAGAGACGCTGAATGTTGCCTTGAACTAATATTGTTCTTTGATTACCTATATCTCTTTCTGGTAGAGCTTTCTATATTCTTCATTGATGGGGATGGCGTTGCTTTTACAGGGTTTTACTTTATAATCTGCTTTGCAGGGAAATTCTACAAAGTATTGTTTTATGTGACATAAGGCATTTGGTTCTTCTGCACAACATTCTTTCTCTAATTGTCCCTTTAATCCTTCTATTTTTTTGATGACTACATCTTGTTTCAATCCTTCTTCAATATTCAGGTAGGACTTTAGATCCTTGAGTTCTTCTAGACATTTTTCTATTTGTCCTAATTCTTGCATAGCATGGATCATGGTTGAGATTCTTGGTGTGGATACAAAAGGAAATGTCATAGCTTGCAAATATTCTTGTTGAACTGGAGCACAAATATAATATCCAAATCTTCCATTATCTATTCTTGCAAGTCTCTATAAATAGTATAAATAAAAGTCTGAATGATTTCTAGTTTTTTGTTTTTGCAATAGAAGGATTTGTTTGAGAAGGTCATATTGAAGCAAGAACATTGTCTGCAAAAATAGAACAGTTTGAGGAAATCGAAAATGAAATTCATAGAGGTTCTGTGTTGACCCATACAAAGTTTAAGAACCTTTCCTCACAATTTGAAATATTGTCCTCCATGTCCAAAGATAAAGACGTTCCTTCTTCATTATTGGAGAGTGAATCTTGCAGACGAAGATGATTCTGGATTAAGCTACATGAACTCTTACACGAACCTTAAGAAAATTCCAATGCAAGCGCACTCTTTTAATGACCTCCTTCCTATACAAGAAAAAATCACTCCAAGATCCTAAGCGAACCTCAGATGAACTTCAATCAACCATAGAAATTTTTGCACAGAGTTGTAACACAAAATGGAACTTCTTATTTTTATTAATCACAAAGAAACTGGATGTTACAATAGATGTGTATTACAAACAAATCTGAATATCGAAAAAACACAAAACTATCTCAGGCCAAACCAGATATTGACTCCAAAGGAATTTACTAGTTATTCTAACTCATTATAAGTCAGGAACCAAAGGCTACATCGCATGTTGCAAACTCTATCTGTGAATCTGAGTAGTCTGAACCAAAGGACTCTTTACCTATGAAAGTTTGGCCACTTTAGTTTCTCACCAGGCTCACAAGTCCTGATGCACATGCTTCTTAAACTTTCAACTCTTAGACTCTGACACATTGTGCTCTCTAAAATTCTCAATTTCTCTAAATCAACCCACTAACCTATCAAGCTGAAATATAACTCTTACATCCCACTAATGTGTCACCTTGACAATGCCCAAATAAATTAATTACAGAGTAAATTATGTGTTCTTTGATTGGGATGTAAGTATGTGTTCTATGTATGTGTCTTTTGTGGCTAGATCATCTAGGGTTTCCATGGAGCAAGGATTTTTCGTCAATAGGTAACTATAGGACACCTTCGTTGCTTTTCCTTTGTTGGATAATGAGTGCCAAAGATGAAGTAGACTCGAGCTTTGATTTAAATCTCTATATAGATTGCCTATGAAATGATATAGAGGTTGGAGATTATTAGAACTTTTAAAAGAATTTGGAGATTATTAGTACTTTTAAAAGAATGATGATATTGTAGGATGAAGAATATTGGGTAATTATGTGCTAGACAGATGATGGTGCTTCAGGAGGGTGTAACAGCCCTTGTGAAAATTCCATGTAAAAATATTTATAAGGCCACAATGTTGGGACATGTATTCCAAGCTAAAAGGTGGGGGGGAACATCCTAATGGGTGTTGATTTGGTTTATTATGGATAAATAAAATTGGCAAAGACAATGGATAAGGCTATGTAAAGGAAAAATGACAATTTTGGCACATTTGTTTATGAAAATAATGGAAATTAGGAAAAAAGGAAGGTGAAAGGTCATAGGTTGCATGTGAGGAGGAAAATGAAGGGAAATAATGGAATAAAGAGAATAGAGGCCTCATTCATAAAAAAAGATTATGAGGATCAATTGGCAAGCTCTTGGCTCAGACTTGGTCAGTTCAGTTTTGAAGCTCTCTCTCTCTTCTCTCTCATACTCTTGGATACTTAGAGTTTTCTTGGATCTTGGAGGGTGTGGCACGATTGGATTCTTGAAGCAAGAAGGTAAAGGAAGAGAAAGAAAGCACAAGAGGATAGTGGGATCAACAACTACAACAGGATTTTCTTGCAGGTACCGAGTTGCATGTATGTTTTCCTCACTAGTTTTGGCATGCATGGCACATGCATGTGGTTTATTGATTATGATCTGTCATTAGCATGGAGGATTACCTATATTGACAGTGGATTTTCCTCGCCTTTCCATTTCCTGGATAGCCATGGAGATTGTGGGTTTATTTCCTTGTTTTGTTTTGGTTGGTTCTCATGTTTCCTTAGCTTGGGTTGAGTTATTAGTTCCTGGAAGCCTTGGTTGGACAAATGCTTTGGAATCCTTGTAACAACTTGGATTGAGTTACTATTCCTGGAAGCCTTGGTTGGACAAACACTTTGGAAGCCCTTGGTGGGTTGAGTTACTAGTCCTAGAAGCCCTGGTTGGACAAACGCTATGTAAGCCCGAAAAATGTTGTGGGTTGAGTTACTCGTCCTGGAAACCTTGGTTGGAAAAATATTCTAGAGCCTGACAACAACCATGGGTTGAGTTACTAGTCATGGGAGATGGGTTGGAACAAACACTCTAGAGCCCTGGAAGGCTAGGATAGAGACCGATCTGGTGATGGTTTTGGTGATGTCCAACTGTGAGGTGGACTAACTGTTTGATGGGTTGAGGTTGATGGCTTTTGGAAGGCCTAGATGAATTTTTATTAATGTGTTCTAGGAGATCCCACATTCATGCTTGGAACATGGCATGAGGGTGAATGGCTAAAGAGAGATTTGGCTCAGCCATTCTATAGTTGGGTGGAACCTAGAAGTCCCATCCTGGGTTGGATTTTGCATCATAAATAAGAGGTTATTTCTCCTTTTAATTTCTATGAGTATTATAATGGATTATATGTGGTTTATATGGCTATGATTTCATTGGTATTTCAGTCCCTATTATTCTTTTTATGTATATATTTTATCGCACGAGCTATGTATGCCTCTCATCATGTTTCTACTTATAAGTGAATGAAAATGGTATATATGACCTAATGTATGGAATGTAAGTTAATGTGTTGAGGCATCAATGCTTCATGGTGAATCTTAGATAAGTATGGGACCCCTATGCTCAAATCAGTTAATTACACCTGTAGTTTACATATTTGTTATATGTTTGATGAAATTCCTTTCATGGCTAGTACGGGTCTAATCAAGGTCTTAAACAAGTATTCACTTTAGTATTGTCATTTCCATGTTATTTTACTATTATGAAGATATGGTTCAATTCTGGGCAACAACCTGGGATTTAGGCCTAAAAAGGTGCCTAAAATCCCAGGGATGCTGGCACAAAACTAGAAAAATGAGTCTCTGGATGCTGGTAGGAAAGCCTGTGAGAGTGACTCTAGGTTTTTGGATGTTGTCATGCCTATAACATGAGAGCGACTGAGGCTTAAGTTGTCCAAAATCTCAGTGGGACCCAAGGGCAAGCTGTCTAAAGTGTTGGGCTAGTTCTTGAGGGTCCTGAAGCTAATATTGAATGTTCGTATGGTGTGTTTCCATCGGTTCCACTTCCTTAACATGACTTAGGAGGTCGAATCATATCATAGTGGCCTCTCGTCACATGTTTAACCTGACTGACCGGTTACTTTGGTAGATGTGGGAGGAGGGTGTTACAGAGTGGTATCTGAGCATGGTTCACCCCTCAGATTGGATTGGTTGTGTGTTGTTCATGCATTCATGTCAATTTCATATGCGTTCCTTATGTTTGTAATCAATTTTCTTGTTTCATTTGCATGGTGTTGATCATGGTTGTAGTGATGTTGCCATGTGAAGGTTGATGATGTTGTTGTTAGAATGCATCGTCATGAGTGTATGGTTGTATATGTATTTGTTATGCACGTCAATGTTCACATGTTATTAAGTGCACATGATGTGGTTGTTGTTGTCATGCATGAGGTCATGGTTTGTGTAGTTGCTATGGTCATGCATTGATGATTGGACTCTATCTAGAATGATGTGTATATGGTTTTATACTCATGTGTTATATGTCTATATGTAGTTGTTATGCATGAATGGTCTTGGTAATAGTTGGTCAAACATGCCTTGTGAAGTCATGGTATGCAATTTAGGTTATCATGATGCTATTGGTTGTTAAGATTCTAATGTGTTGGCTGGGATAGAGAAGGAGATGCAGATCATCATAATGAGGTTGTAACATTAGACTTTGGGATAAGAGAAAATTGTCATACAAGTTTTCATGTTAGGCATGCAGGTAAGTGTGTTAAGGATTTTTATATGCATTAGGTTTATGTACATTTATTTTGATGTTATGGTTACGTACATGGTAGATGATAGTTGATTAGTGGTCATATGCACATGTGTCAGATAGTCATGAATGATAGTAACCTATGGTCGTATGCATTTTTATTATTGTTTTATGTTAGAAAACTTGATGATTAGGTTATATGTTGTTGATTAATATGATATATAGCTTATTGTTGTTATATTCTAGTAACTTGGTGATTAGGGTTAGTACATTAAGATCTTGATGTTATATATATCACACTAAGTTGGATTGGCCTATGCAGATGGTTAGGGTAATGACATTCAAGTATGACTTATTGTGTTGCATTGTGTTGTACTAATCTAGACCGATCATACATATGTGATTTCTATGCATAAACGATCATTGTGTATGAGTTATGATGTAAACATGTTAGCTAGTGACTATTTTGGGTAGCATGATCTTATTTATGATTGAGTTAATATCTCGTGAAATTATATCATGCTAATTAGATGGATTGTGTAGAAAAGATTGCCTCCCATGAGATACATTAAGATATGAACTTGTTTATGTCATCTACTTTGTGCTTGACTGTTTTATTATGACATCTATTTGGTGTTTCGATGTTTGGTGTCTAGTTGATTTATTTAACATGGTATGTTTGCAAGTTGGTTGAATGTTTGATGAATTTCATAATATTAGTATGTGTTCCAATGATCTTGTTTTAAGATGATTGTACTAACACATATGTGTTGAGATAGTTGGTATGTACTTGAATGCAGTTTCCAGTTGTAGCATTATCTCTAATGACTATGAGTTGACTATGGGTCATGCCATGATTGTTTGTAAAAGTTCATTTCAAATTGATAGATATGATTGTCTTGATATTTGGAACATGTGGTTGCCATGTGTGAGTAGTTGACATACTTGGTATTAGCGTGACAAGGTAATAGTCGATGTGTTTATATAACTAATAGTTGGGTGTTGTGACAATACATAGTAAGCCTCGATTGCAGCGAGGTAAAAAGGTAAAGGAAAGGAATTGGGAAAGAATTCCTTTGGCTATGTTTGGAAACCCTAATTCCAAATGAATGAGTACTTTGCACACAAGAAGTCTTTGTAACCTTGATTTTGTCAAAAATTATGTGGATGTGTGCTATATTCAAGGACATGTAATTGAAAGGTATATTAGCTAGTATCTAGCTACATGTGGATCTGTCAAGGGAATTGGAGTCCCTTGAGAGATGGCATGGATATGTTCAGTTGCAAGAAAAGTTCTTGACACAACAAGGTAAGGTAACTAGTGTATTGTTATACTTATTTATGCACTAACAATTATGTGTTTTTTGCAGTATGATGCAGGAGATTGCATGGAAAAGAGACTACCATGAAATCTTGAAGAAGGATCGGGTTGAGCTTTCCTTGGAAGCACTAGGAACCATGGGATAAATTCATGGTGTTTGTTGTCAGTGTTGTGCTTTTGTCTTTTGTGATTTGTTGTGCTTGATTGAAAGCTTTTTTTATGTCTAGTGTATGGACATACCAGTTTGTTTGTGGAATTGTCTTGTTATTGGTTTTCATGGTTTTCTTCTTGTTTATTTCTTGTGCTTGCATTTCAAGTTTTGAGTGTTGGGAATTTGTTGAGAAAGAGGAAAGTTAATGAGCTCGAGGAGAGCTATGTGGCATGACTAAGCACAACAAAAGGTAAGACTATGACAGTTGGTAGGACTGGTTGGGTCCATTGTGGTAAATGGATGGTGGAAGTACAAACATGAGAAAGGGGACCAGAAAAAGTAAAGTAAATGGACCTGAGGTGTTAGATGGTTTGACCAAGTTAGGAACAATGGTTTTCAATGTTGTGCATGCTTTAAGGAAGTTCTATTAACCTAGACCTTATGTTAACTGGCACTTATGTTATATTCATGATTGTGTTGATGTTTATATATGTATACGTGTATCTATGTCATTGTCTGATAGGGTTGTTAGGGATCGTTCATGTGGAGGAATGAAGTGGGAAGAGAAGCTTGACACATCTTTGAGGTCAGTATCATGTGGTTATGAGTTGATATTATGTGATTATATTATGTCTATGTTATGGAAAAGTTATACAAAGGGATGCATCAACATAATGAAAGATGCGTGGTCAGTGGCATGTTAGGATAATCATGGATGACTTAGAGATACTAGAAGAAAATTTACCTAGTAGAGATAGTGTGGTTTGAATGTGTGGTACTATTGTTGTGCATATGTTGTACATGTTGCATCTGCGATGTTGTGCCCATGTGGTGTTGTGTATATATAGTGTGTGTACATGTTGTTTATGCAATGATATGTATAGGGTGGTACAGATAGTGTTGTGTGAATATTGCATATGAAGTGTTGGGAATAGACGGTGTTATGTACATGATGGATATGCGGTGTTGTGCACATGTTGGATATGCAATGTTGTGTATGGTGCTATGTACATGTTTTATATGTAGTTCTATGTACATATGGCATTGTGTGCATGTTGTACATATGGTGTTGTGTGCATGATTGTACAAGTGGTGATGTGAGCATGTGGTGTCATGTACATGTGGTACAAGTGGTGTTGTTTGCAGGTGGTGTTGTGTACATGTCGTGCATGTGGCATTGTGTACATGTGGTGCATGTGGCACTATGTACATGTGGTGTCGTGTACATGTCGTGCATGTGGTAATGTGTACTTTTGGTATTGTGCACACGTTGTACACGATGTATGATGTACATGTGGCATTATGTACACATTTTGCAGGGGGTGTCATGTACATGTGATGCTGAGCACACGTTGTGCAGGTGGTGCTTTGTACAGGTGGTACTGTGTACGTGTTGTACATATGGTACTAGTGTACATTTGGTATTGTGTGCATGTTGTACATGCTGTGTTGTGTACATGTGGTACTATGTATGTGTATTGTGTACTTGTGGTATTGTGATATGCGTACTCATTGTGTTGTATTCTTGCAGTACATGTATTTTGTTGTGTTGTACACTAGGTGTAGGTACATGTATTGTGTGGCATTGTACATCAAGTATAGATGTATGAGTTGTGTTGTATATCAAGTGTATGTGTATGCATTTGGTGGTGTCACATGTTTTGTGTGGATGTATGTCTCGTGATCTGCATTGTGTACGTATATGTGTTATGTTGTGTTGTGTTGTACACTAGGTGCAGGTGTATGTATTGTGTTGTGTTGTACTCTGGGTGTATGTGTATGTGTTGTATGTCAGGTGTAGATGCATGTATTGCATGGTGTGGTATTCCATGTGTGGTTGTATGTGTGGGATGTACACTATTTGTGTGTGCACACGAGTGAGGAGAAGGCACTGGGTGTTTGTCGGGTGAAGAAACCAATCTAGAGTGCGTAAAAAATAAAGAAAAAGGTGGAAGTCAAAGATTGATTAAAGGATAAGTATCAGTATTTTATTTTAGTTTTATTATGAATTTGATTTATGATTCTGGTTTATGATGATTACATGTGATCTACGATTCTAGTTTATGATGGTTACACGTGATTTATGATTTTGATATATTATGATTATGTTTTGAACTAAACTGATGTGATGTGTTTATACATGATCATTTGGTCAAAGATGCTAATTTGACTTGTTGTGACAGGAAGTAAACAAAATTGCAACTATATCTTATTGACAAGCCACCAATGAGGTATGATTTGAAGTTATCTCAGTTTATTTTGAATCTAATGGAAAATATGTGCTTGGAACAGAAATGCATGAACATGGCCAGTTGAGTGGCCGAAATCAACTGCAGGAATTAGCAGTGTCAACAAAAGGAATTGGAAAATGTAGCATTATGCTTGTAAAGAACTTTAGGAGTAGGGCCATTATGGGACACTAGTACCCAATAGTGTCCATTGATTGCCATGAGCATGCTATGAATGCTATGATGGTTTTAAGGTAGGTATATGCCTTGGTTTTTGTATCTTTTGATGTGAGGAAGCCTTGCCAAGGGATGGAATTCCTGGAATGGGGGTGCCAGCGGAACTTCGGAGGTGAGTGACTGCATGGAAGGGGTGATGAAATTTCCTGAGGCGCTGTGTAGTAAAGAAGGAAAGGTTGGGAAATGGATTTGTTTTGGTCATTAGCATGTCCATATGGAATCAAATGCACATTGTGAGTGCGCCCTTGAACAATGATTCGGTAAATGTTCACTAAGAGAACAAGTGGCATTGCATTGTAACGTTGGACATTGGATGTAGATTTGACTTTGCAGTGGATTCTGGACTTCATAGGAAGGAGGTGAATCCTAGTATTACTTTGAGGGTGGAGGTGTGAGCCTCTGGATTCCCTTGTGGCGGATGTAGGCATCATATCCTTTTATTTGCTGGTTGAGAAAATGTGCATATGTGTATTGGGTGTATTATTGTAAATACTATATTGAGTTGGATTTATAAAGCTCCATAGACAGTATGGGTATTTTTTGGTTGAAGAAAATGTGTATGTGCATATGTGGTTATTGTAAATACCGTAATGAGCTATGTTATAAAGCTCAAGTAAAAGGTATGATTGTCATGTTTTGGCAGTGGTCATTGTAAATACTGCAACAAGCTGTGTTATAAAGTTCCATGGGCAATATGGCTTTTTTTAACAGTCTTATTAGTTATAGGTGTCATTGAACACTGATGATGATGTTCCGCCAAGGGGGAGGGTTCTGTAATAGCCCAAGTGAAAATTCCATGTAAAAATATATATAAGGCCACGATGATGGGACATGTATTCCAAGCTGAATGGTGGGGGAAACATCCTAATGGATGTTGATTATGTTTATTATGGCTAAAGGAAAATGGAAAAGGCAATGGCTAAGGAATTGGAAAGGAAAAATGGCATTTTTTACGCATTTATTTATGAAAATAATGGAAATTAGGAGAAAAATAAGGTGAAAGGTCATAAGTTACATGTGAGGAGGAAAATGAAAGAAAATAATGGAAAATAAACAAAATAGAGGTCTCATTCATAAAAAGGCTTTTAAGGATTAGTTGGCAAGCTCTTTGCTCAGAATTGGTCAGTTCAGTTTTGAAGAGCTCTCTCTCTTCCCTCTTCATACTCTTGGATACTTAGAGTTCTATTGGAGCACTCTTGGAGAGTGTGGCATACTTGGATTCTTGAAGAAAGAAGGAAAATGATGATTAGGAAAGCGCAAGTGGACATTAGGATCAACAATTACAACATGATTTTCTTGCAGGTACTAAGCTGCATGTTCCTCACTAGTTTTGGCATGCATGGAACATGCATGTCGTTTCTTGGTTATGATCTGTCATTGGCATGGAGGATTATCTAAATTGACAGTGGATATGCCTAGCCTTGTCATTTCCTAGATAGCCATGGAGATTGTGGGTTTAATTCCTTGTTTTGTTTTGGTTGGTTCTCATGTTTCCTTAGCTTCGGTTGAGTTATTAGTTACCGGAAGCCTTGTTTGGACAAATTCTCTGGAATCCTTATAACAACCTGGGTTGAGTTACTAGTCCTAGAAGCCTTGGTTGAAAAAATTCTCTGGAAGCCCTTGGTGGGTTGAGTTACTAGTATTAGAAGACATGGTTGGAGAAACACTCTAGAAGCTCGAAAAATGTTGTGGGTTGAGTTATTAGTACTGGAAGACTTGGTTGTTCAAACGGTCTAGAGCCTAGCAGCAGTCGTGGGTTGAGTTACTAGTCCTAGGAGCCGGGTTGGAAGAAACGATCTAGAGCCCTGGAAGGTTTGGATAGAGATCGATCTGATGGTGGTTTTTTTGATGTCCAACCATGAGGTAGAATCACTATTTGATGGGTTGAGGTGGATGGCCTCTAGAAGCCCTAGATGAGTTTTGATTGATGTGTTCTAGGAGATCCCTCATTCATGCTTGCAATACAGCATGAGGGTGAATGACTGAAGATAGATTTGGCTCAGCCATTCTATGGTCATGTGGAATGTGGAAGTCCCATCCCAGGTTGGAATTTGCATCATCAATAAGAGGATATTTATCCTTGTATTTCTATGAGTATTATACTGGATTATATGTGGTTTATATGGTTGTGATTTCATTGGTATTTATTTCCATATTATTTTGGTTATGTATATGCTTTGTGATAACAACAATGTATGGATGTTTCTACTTGTAATTGAATGAATAAGATATCTATGAACTAATGGATGGAATGGAAGTTAATGTGTTGAGGCATCAATGCTTCATGGTGAATCTCAGATAAGTATGAGACCCCTATGCACAGATCTATTAATTACACATGTAGTCTACATATTCATGATATGTTTGACGAAATGCTTGTCATGGCTAGTAGGAGTCTAGTCACAATCTTAAATAAGTATTTTCTTTAGTACTATCATTTCCATGTTATTTTACTTTTCCTGAAGAGATGGTTCAATTATGGGCAGTAACTTGGGCTTTGGGCCTAAAAAGGTTGCTCAAATCCCCAGGACGCTGGCACAGAATTGGAAAAATGAGTCCCTGGAGTTTGGTAGTAAATCCTGTGAGAGCGACTCTGGGTTTCTAAACATTGTCATGCCTATAGCATGAGCGTGACTGAGGCTTAAGTTGTCCAAAATCTTAGTGGGACCCAAGGGCAAGTTGTCTAAAGTGTTGGACTGGTTCCTGAGGGTCTTGAAGCTGATGTTGAATGTCTGTATGGTGTGTTTCCATCAGTTCCACTTCCTTAACGATACTTAGGAGGTCGAATCATATCATAGTGGCCTCTCCTCACATCTTTATCTTGGTTGGCCGGTTACCTGGGTAGATGTGGGAGGATGGTGTTACAGAGGGTTATATATAT
>APFE030223078.1:7999-25189 GCA_000404065.3 Pinus taeda
ATTTACATTTAAAAATTGCATTACATTTATGAGCTTTTATCAACGCATATAGTCAAATAGAATTCTTCAAGTCATATTTGATTCTATGAAATTATTTAAACCAGAAATAAACTATTTAAGAATTGAAAATGACAAAATGCTAATATGGATTGGAAAATCAATGTTTTTTGGTGCAAAAAGATTAAATACAACCATTTTTTTACCCATCTCTTTAATGAGTCTAGATGGTCCACTTAACACATTGTTAATTAATTATTCCATGTTTTATTAAGAAGAGAATTTTGTTTTTCATAGAGTTTTGTTTCAAAACAATACAATATGAGATTAATACAGTCTTAATAGATTATTTGATGGACAAATGAAATTCAATAAATGGATTCCTTATTAAATTAAATGAGATGAGATGATTGTATATACAAATAGTTTATTCAAGAATATATGAAAAAAAATATGGGTTAAAAATTGAATGCCCTACAATTTAACAAGTAGTATTCACTTATGAGGCATAACCTATTAGCCTAAATAAGCCACTTAATACTTATTATCAAGAAATTAAAAGACTTAATTTTTGAAAAAATGCATCATAGTATATGGCTATTATAAATCACATTTATACACTCATATTAATGGACATAACTAAGTACAAGTCAATAATATAATTATAGGTCAAGTGATATGATTTCAGTTTATTTAAAAGGTGAATTTACAAAAACATGACTTTAAATAATGAAATTAGATGCCTTATAGTTCAAAAAGTTCAATGACATAATTCATCCATGATAGTATTTAATCAAATATTGATAATCCACTCATAAATCATTATCCTCATATATATGTTTTTGAAGAAATGCAAAATTATTTACAATATAGTTTTATCTAAAAAATTACATATCACATTTATGCACTCATATTAGTTCATTTCATATGTGTTAGAGTTGGTCTGTTCAGCCCTCCGTCAGAGATCAAAAGTTCTTTTGTTGCATTTCATTTTAGGTGTCTCATTCAGCTCGATCTCCTGAATTCCATTAGGAGAATTGATCCTTTGACGGAAGGGTCTTGTTGCCATAATCCCCTCATGTCATTCACTTGCTGGTTGATGCATGTTCATAAAAAAAAGCATATACAATCTTCTTTTCATCAAAGTTGCAAAAGTTGTCTTTAGGTTTTTAGTGTCAAGTAGGTCTATGGTTTCATTAGGGTTTTGTCAATAAGTGCTTCAGAGTGTCTGATAATCACCAGCAGGCCATGAGGATGTTCTATCACCAATAAATTTTGTTAATAAATATACAAAAATGTGTTTTTTTCTCGAAAAAACAAAGTATTTAACCTTATTTGTACAAAAATCAGGTAAATTTTGTCTTTTTCATTGCAAATTCCTTCATATACACCCCGGCTTCATTCCTTAGCCTAAGAAGCTCCAACCCCTGCAAAGACGAGCCAAGCTTAGGTCATTTCGCTCATTACAAAGTGAAAAAGTAGTGAAAATGTCCAAAACAGAGGTTGAAATAAAAGCTATTTGCAAAAAATTGTGAAAGTGGGTTTCATGAGCTAAAATCTTAAAAGCTCTTTGATTATAAGAAATTCCTTCATTTGATAAGCTCATTTGTTAAAGAGAAGCAAGGTAGAGAAAATTTGGTGAACAAGTGTGAAATTTGGGTGAATTTGGAAGAAAACTTGCCGGCACAACACACTGTGCAGGAAGCGCAGCGCACTAGGGAGGCGTGGCATACTAGGAGCAAACATACAATGTTATTTTACATGGGCATGGTGCACTAGGAAGGCGTGGTGCATTGGGTGAGTTGCACGGCACACATAGCAAAAGGCCCGAAAGCTGCCAAGAATTATTCCAAATTTCCATTAACTTGCACGGATTTGACAAGTAGAGCCTCCATCTCTGTGATTTATCCAGTCTTGTGATAGGCTATGGTGGTTTATGAATGGTGATGGTCTGAACACATAATCAAACCCTACCATGTCAAAGCCCTCACATAAAAATGGCTGCCTAGAGTTTCAAAAACAGTTTGTCACCAAGTTTATCCTCTTTCCATCATTCTCTTTTCTCCCTTATTCCACTTTTCCCTGATTTCATTGTTCCCTGCCCCCTAAAATTACTAAACCCTTATCCCAAATTCCCTTTCACGAATTTCCAAATGTAAAACCCCAAACCATAAACCTGTACAAAAATTCCCAACCCTATACAAAATTCCCAAACCCTCCTATATTTCCCTAACCAAATCTATCCCAATAGTCCCTAATCACCCACTATTTTCCTCTCTCCTAACAATTCCTTATTTCACATTTTTCCCCTTGGTGGCAGAGGTCAACCACATCACTAAAGGGCAGTCCAAAACAATTTCATTCACCAACATCAATTTCTCCAAGGTAATTTGTATAGCAGCAGTTATGCCATCCGGTCATTCATCTGATTATGAAGTGGAGACCCAAAGTGACTCACCCATGGAGGGACATGCACCCCGAAGGCATCATAAAGGTGGTAGACATATTAGAGAATAGCCAACCACCCTTACAGAATTGTATGCCTGTGCTGTTGCCATCTCTTGTTTCCAGTTTTAGTCATGTTATGAGTTTTGTGAGAAGGTTGCTAATGTTCATTTTCATCATGAGTTGGCTCACTTGTTTGTACTGCATTTACATGGTGATCAAGTTACTTTGGCTGGTGTCACCTTCACACTTACACCAGAATCCATCTCACTGGCAACTGGCATACCTAACATTGGAGAGCAATGGAACAAGAGGCAAAAGATTGACGGGCAGCATTATCAGCCATATATTAAACCCGGTTTCTTGAGGCAGCTCAAGAGAGTGTTTCCTTTCCGACATCTCAAAGATGAATATGCTCCACTAATGAAATTATTCATGAAGTATTTCAGTTGTGAAGGTCGGTTCTCTCATTTATATGCTTATCACATCAGGTTGCTCATGCATTTCACCTGGGTAGGGATGATGAACATTCCTTATTTCATATGCTGAAACATAGAAAGGATGATCACCCTTGTGTAGTACAAAACCCCTGAACAGTAGTTCAATAATATTTGCAATTTTGCTCTGATCAAAATTTTGGTGGTTCATCAGCTTGGATTACAGGGAATCACTTGGGATGATTTCATCTCCTGTGAGTTTTTAAGAGCTTCATAGGGACCTCTAGAGGCTGGGCATGAGATAGGTGGACCTTCTCATCAACATGAAGGTCATGATCCACACACTACTACTATATTGATTTTCATTACTTTTCAGAAGGGCACCAGGCAGTTGTTTGCGGCAGCAAAGCGAGTGTTATCTCCACTCGTTGTGGAAGGGGCCTCGCTTCTGACATCAACACCACAGGTATAGGATAGACGCAAGAGGCCAATGTAGGATGAAGGGCCTTTAGGTGAGTGGGACTTTATGATTGTTCAGGATGACGATACATACATGGGTCCACAAAGTGCACATCTTAGATCATCCAGGAGCAGCAGACAGAGATCAATGCCTTGTCCCTCAACTTGGAGAGGGCTAAGTGGACAACAAAATACTTGGAGCAGAGGAACAAACAACTTGAAGATCATCAAGCAATCATGGAGTTACAAAACATCCGGGAGAATCGTTAAGCTGCCCAAAGGAGGAGGATTGAATTCACTTCATTAGAGCAAGAGATTAATGATGATCGAGAGTCTTGGCTCAAGAGAGTCAACATCCACCAGGAGAGATTGTTGGACAAGGTTGATAGGGACAAAACATTGTTGAGATACATGGCTTTCCACTACATGGCATGGAACAAAGTTTACAAGGCACGAATAAGGAATCTAAAGGAAAAATTGAAGAAGGCAACAAAGAAGCAAAAGAGGAAAAACGAGCATGATCATCTTCAGATATTGGCTGAAGCATCTTTAGCTCCACATAACACTTTATAGAGAAGTTCCAACCCAAATTTCAAGAAATTTCGAGCAATTTTTTGCATTTTGGAAATTTTTTGCACTAAAAACAGGTTTTGCCTCCCTATGCGCTGCGCCACGTGGTCCTCGCTTTTGCTAGAGGGCTCCAAATTTCAAAAACTTTACATTTTTGGATTGGCATGCAAAACTACGATTTTTGGTGCATGGCCAAGAAATTTGGGCAAGTGTTGAGTCCTCAAGAGGTCAAAAACACTCAAAAAATGACCTCTCTGCCCCTATTTTGACACATAGGAAGCAGTCCTGGGAGATTTGATTTTTGGAGGAGAACATATACACCAAATTACAAAGTTCCATTTTCGTTGGAAAGTAGACAGTTGGGGCTTTCCAACAAGCTATCATGAGCCTCAAATTTAGCTCCAAAGTGGCGCGATGCATAGAGAATCAGGTGCAACGCATAGAGGATTTTTGCCTATTTTTCACTATACAACTTAGAAATTCGCCTAGTTTTGACTAGTTTCACTTTTTGATGTATTTATTGATCTACCATGACATAATTTGAGGACCATGATGTAATATTGGCCCATTTTTACTTGTTCTAGAGGAGTGATTCACTAAAAAGTGAAAATTTAATGAATGAATAAGTTTCCTACCATATAGAGGCAAGTTGTTTGATTGCCTAGATTTCAGTGCTTTGTTTAGAATTGGTTAAAACAGCTCCTAGAATGATGAGCTCGACCCCTAGAGGCATGGAAATGGGTTGGGATAGTCTATATCATGTATTTTCTGAGTCATTTTTAGGGTTGGACACTTGGGATTGCTTTGCACATCATTGTACATTCTATCTCTACATTTTTGGCTAAGGAAACACTAGGGTTTTGTAGCACTTGTTGAGATCCATGTGGCTCTGTGTTTTGATGGTGTTTTTCTCTATGTAATTGTAAGTTCAATGATATTTATGTGTATCATTTTCCCTTCTCTTTTCTTCTGAAATTAAACAAATGAGTGATTAAGGTAGAATCCATTGGACTGCTATGCTCTACCTCGAAATTTTATTTAATTTTACATGTTTTCATCCATTTGAGGAGTACTCTTGAGACACTCTTGCCCTCCTTAGCTCCTCACTAGTCTGATCCATCCATTCATTCACTCCAAAGCATCAAAACAATTTCCTTCCTTGCCCTAATCAGAACTCTGCAAAA
Source organism: Pinus taeda (assembly GCA_000404065.3). NCBI lineage: Eukaryota > Viridiplantae > Streptophyta > Pinopsida > Pinales > Pinaceae > Pinus > Pinus taeda. The sequence continues at coordinate 13,092 of APFE030223078.1, forward strand.
GCTAGGCCTCATCCCCAGACCCAAATTTTCATTTCCCTTTTTCCAACAAAAACCCCCCAAAAACTAAAACTCAATCCTTGCACTTCATACCTAGCCTAAGATTAGCAGCTATTTTAGTCATCTGAAGCTCCACCGATTATCCTTTGCTACGATTGATCTCGAGAGAGGCCTCTCCTATCCTCGTAGGGCTAGCTACGAGGTTGAGCATGGTTTGATGTGGACCTAGAAGCTTTCCTTTTCTGCTTGAGGTAAATCTAGGTTCTAACAATATGTAAGCAGTGAATCATTGACTTTGTGCCTTGTTGATTTTCAATATGATATGATTGCAGTTACAACCATTAATTGATTTAAGCATATAAATTTATGAAAACTATCAACTGAGAAATCACATATCTTATGCTTCAAAAAGATCAAATCATTTACCTATAAGACATTTCTCATTAGCCTTAATACTGAATAATGCATTGTGAATAGTGAATAATGCACATAATATTTATCAAGTAAACTATCATAATTTCTTTAGTAAGAATAACACCTTTGTTTGCAAGGAGTTCTATTTCAAAACTTATATTTCACATTTATATATGATTATTGATACATATAATTAAACATAAGTCATTAAAAATAACATGTCTCGATGGTTCATGTAAGATAACTTGAATGGAAAACAATTCATTTAAGAACACACACACACACAAACACACACATCTTAGAAAAAAAATCGATACAATAGTCATTGCAAAAAGATTTATAAATAATAAGAAATATACATGTTAATATAATTGGCAATTCCCATATATTTCAAAATGTATATGATGTAGGAGCATCCAGCTATGGGCACCATGACCGGGTGTTGGTATCAACCAAGGTGGAAAGATTTATGAGTATTTGGTTTTCTTTATGTTTAAATGGTCAAAGAAAAGTGTAGGGACTTGTTTCTTTTAATTTCATTATTAATTAGGGGAAACTTAGGAATAGTATAGTTAATTAGGGTCATTACCGACATTGCCTATTTTTTATTGATTAATTCATCTTATAATTGTTTCTTTCATTTAGGAAAAAAAACATCTATATCAATTGTAAATCTTACAACACAAGAAGACCGAACAAGTTAACAATTATGTAACTGAAGAAAGGCAACTGAAATGTAACTGTGCACAATTTAGGTAACTGTGGGAAAACAGTACAAAAATAAAATGTAAATCATTCTGGAGAGGTTTGATTGAAGAGAACAGTAATATAAGGCATCAGAAGACATTTATTAAAAACCTTGAATCTAAATCCATCTATAACAAGCAATCTTTCCATTTCATTTTCTTTTCTGTTAAATACTGAGTGTGACAAATTAAACAACGAGATTCTTTTTCTAGCAATATTTTCCGATCAGGCAGAGAAAAATTCGTCGATATTCGAACGACGAGAATGGAAATCAGATTATACCAAGAGACAAGGCAACAGAATCTAGCGATCAACACCGGTTCCAAAATCACGACACAAACAACCACGAAAGCAGAAAGCAAATAGGACGCAAATTCAATAGAAATTCCTCCACAACAGAGGTAGCCATTTGTAACCAATACTTTTTATTTCCATTACATATAAATTAATGTTGGCACATTGTAATAAATAACAGTCCTCAGAAGTATAAGACCAGCAACTAGAAACTAGAATAACTTCCTCAGTGACAAACAGCAAAACTAGGGTTTGAAACCCTATAAAACTATAGTATTACCAAGAAGAACAAGAAAACTAATTACAAGCTATAGCCGAGGCCATTGAATGTGAAACAATAGTCACAGGAGCTAACCCTCTAATTCTTTAACCAATTGGCAAACTTCACCAACAAGCAGAGAGGAAAGAGTACAAATGGAGAATTTATAGCAGAGAACGACCCTACCCGTTCCACTAACAGAGTCCGAGTCATGACTCGACCTGGAGCCAAAACCCAACTTGCAACAAAAACAATAGAGACTAGTCAGTGAACGCATACCAGAAATGAGAGTGCAACAATAACAGACAGTGGAGGCAATAGTGTTGATTGCCCTTACTGAATGATAGTTAGCACTAGTAGCTTAGGCTCGAACCTGGGTCGCGAACACAAAAGGGAGCCCTACTCACAAGGAGCCGGCAACCTTAGCATCACCAATAAATTGAGTAGATATCCATAACAAGGAGGAGAGGACATACCTTGCTAAAGTCAGTTGAAACCAAGCCCAGTGTTCATTGTGAGCACGACCTAGAAACCAAGGTCATCGATAGCAAGTTAATGCGGAATGCAACCACAGTGAACAACATAAAGATAGTCAAAAGCAACACAGACAGCAGCATCCATGGAGTAGATTGTTTACTAGGTAGAGGAAACCACAACTAGAAGCAGACAAGCACCATTACAGAGTAAGACACCATTGCATGCAACCCCTTGTCATAGACTAAAACGCCACTATAATTTCTTTGCAGAGCAAGAAACAAAAATGGTCGAATGACAAAAAGCAAGGGTTTTAGTAACTTCAATGAGAAGGAAACAATAATCGAGGTGGGTATAGCTAACCCATCACCATTAAGAACTGACATAAATGCCACAAACAAACATCCAAAAATATCTATTGATTAGAGCTTAATCATATGTGTAATGGCCCCAAATTGTTTGTTAATCACACCTTGCTAATTACAATGCTGAGGTGTAATCATTAATAATTATAAACCAACATATAGGTTGGTCCCATCATGGTGGTATCAAAGCAGGATTTAGAGTTTTTCCTAAGTAATGGAAGTTGGAAGACGAGGATGTGGAAGAGGTACTTGGAGAGCAGCAGATGAAGGATTGCGGGAGGAAATTAGGATCCTTACTGCCTGTTTGGAGGTAGCTTAAGCAGGAAGGAGAAGGGATCCAGAGGAAGGAGATGACAACGATGGAGAAGCTATAGTAACAATAGATGGATCATATAAAGAAATGGCCAGAAATGAGATTATTGAGGTCAGTCCTATTGGTGATTAGCAAGCCTAAACCAGAAATCCCAAATTATGACACAGCTTCTCCACAAAAGTTTTGTTGGATTGGATCAGCAAACTGGATAAATATTTAGAGTGTGAAGAGGTTATTGAATATTGGAGAGTTAAGTTTGTTGCAACAAAGCACAAGGGACACGCAGCCATGTGGTGGGACAGTGTCCAAGCAGAGAGAAGAATGATGAACAAGTTGTCGATGAAGAAATGGTCAACGATGGAGGCCAAGTTGAAAGGAATTTTTTTGCCCAAGGATTACCAGATTGCACTAAATCAGCAAGTGAAGAATTTGAAACAGAAAAGGATGACAGTAAGATAATACATTGAAGAATTCTGCCAAGTAAATTTAAAAGCTGGTTATACAAAGGACACCCTGTAGAAAACAACTAGGTATGTAAATGGTTTGAGATTAGAAATATTAGATGAAATCAACATTCTTTCCCTGAAAAATATAGAAGAAGCATACCAGAGTGCTATGAAGGCAGAGGAGAAGATCACTAGAAAACAAAATGCTAGGAGAGGATGGGGAATCAGTAGAGGAAGAGGACAACCTTATGGCAGAGGACGAACTGCCGGCAATAGTGAAGAAGGCAGTAGTTCCAAAACTTCTGGAGTAGTAGAAAAAGGTGACAGCACTAGGGGTTGTAGGCCATATCAGTGAGTAAGAGGAAATGGCAGAGGCAGAGGAGCTAATTATTAGTGCTACAGGTGTCACATGTGGGGGCATAGATCTTTTGAGTGTCCTGAAGCGGAACAAGTTGGACAGAGAGGTGCGTATGTCACGCAGCCAGACGAAGTAAAGGCACCTACCGAGGAAGAAGAAAATGTGCTGGAAATGGGGGAGGTCTTAGTTTTGAACAAAGTGTTGCTAAAACTAGCCAAAGAAACAGCTGAACAAACTCAAAGGAAAGCAATGTTCCAGACAGTTTGTAAATCGCACAGAAAATGTTGCAAGCTGATTATCGACAATGGGAGCATGAATAAGCTGGTTGCCATGGAGATGGTAGAGAAGTTGGGGATGAGACAACTGAAGCACCACACTCCTTACAAGGTATCATGGCTACAAAATGGCCATCAGCTATTGGTGGATGAACAGTGTGAAGTTGAGTTCCACAGTGGCAGATATAAGGATAAGGTTATTTGTGATATAATGCCGATGGATGTATGTCATATGCTACCAGGAAGGCCATGGTAGTATGACAAGAAGGAAGTACATGACGAGAAGATGAACTGCTATAAGTTTTTCAAAGATGGGGTCAAACACACACTTGTGCCAATCAAAGAAGAAGAGACAGCGGAAACAAGTGGGATGAGAGTGTTATTAATGGGGGCAAAACAATTTTTGAAGTAGAAGGAAGACAATGGAGTAAGTTATGCTATTGTAAGAAGCGAAAAGAGAGTGTTGTTGCACACAATAGTGTTAGATTTGTTTGCTGAAATTTAGGAAATGCTACGGGAATTCAGCGATATAGTAGTCGATGACTTACTAGATAAATTGCCTCCCATGAGAAGTATAAGTCATCATATTGACTTTATACTCGGAGCAAGTCTACCGAATAAGGCAACGTATCCAATGAGGCCCAAAGACAATGAAGAAATCAGAAAATAGGTGCAGGAATTGCTAAATAAAGGGCTGATAAGGGAAAGTCTGAGCCCTGTGCAGTTCCAATAGTTCTCGCTCCCAAGAAAGGAGGAGAATGGCGAATGTGGACAGATTCGAGGGTCATCAACAAAATCACCATTAGGTATATATTTCCACTGCCGCGGACGGACGCCATGATGGACTGCTTGAGTGAGATAGCATACTTCTCAAAAATTGATTTAAAGAGTGGGTATCATCAGATTCGAATCAGGGAAGGGGATGACTGGAAGACAACCTTCAAGACCAATGAAGGACTATATGAGTAGCTAGTAATGCCATTCAGACTGAGTAATGCACCCAGTACCTTTATGCGACTGATGAATGAAATGTTGAAAGAATTCATTGGAAAGTTTGTAATCGTGTACCTGGATGATATATTAATTTTCAGCAAGACGTGGGAGGAATAATTTCAACATGTTCGAAGTGTGCTGGAAAAACTGCAGCAGAATAAGCTGCTTATAAATCTTAAAAAAAGCACTTTTCTGCAAAAAGAATTGGTTTATCTAGGTTTCGTGGTTGCAGAAAATGAGTTGAAGATGGACCCAGAAAAGATTACAGCAATTTTCAACTGGCCATCCCAAAAATGTCTGTTTGAGGTACGTAGTTTTCATGGGATGGCATGATTTTATTGGAAATTTATAAGAAATTCTAATGAAATCTATGCACCTATGTTGGACACTATAAAGAAGGCAAGTCAGCCTTTTTTTTGGACCGAGGCAGTAGGAAGGAGTTTTCAACTATTGAAGAGGAAGATCACATAAAGGTCAATCCTGAGATTGCCATATTTTAAAAAGCTTTTTTAGGTTCATTGTGATGCAAGTGGTATGGCCATTGGAGATGTACTTAGCCAAGAAGACAAACTTGTTGCATTTTCAGTGAGAAATTGAATGAAAGAAGGCAAAAGTATTCATCCTATGACAAGGACTTATATGTTGTCATCCAAGCACTGAAGCATTGGAGACACTATCTGCTAGGGAATGAGTTTGTTTTATTCTCAGATAATTCTACACTACAATATGTGATGCAACAACAGAAACTGAATCACAAGCATGCAAAATGCATTGAATATTTCCAGAGTTTCACATTTGTGTTGAAACACATTAGCGGGTAGGCCAAAAAGGTGGCAGATGTGTTGAGTAGAAGAGCCTTGCTTCCACAGGAGAGTACGATACAAGTGATGGGATTTGAGCATTTGAAAGACTTGTATGCGATTGACACATATTTCAAAGGGGCTTATGAAGCCTGTTAGAATGCTTTGCGGAGAAACAATAGTCTGTGGTTGGACTATAACTTGCAGTAGAAGCTATTGTTTAAGGGGGGGACAGTTATGCATTCCTGACTGTTCAATGAGAGAGAATATATTTTGGGAGAAGCACAATGGAGTTCTAGCCAGACATTTCACAATAGACAAGACATTAGAGCAGCTCAACCATTTTTACTTTTGGACAAGAATGCGAAGGGATGTGCAGAGATTTGTGACAAGATGTAAAGTGTGTCAGTTTGCGAAAGGACACAGTCAGAATACGAGACTCTACACGCCATTTCCCATTCAGTGATGGTAGTAGTAGACCAGTTTTTAAAGATGGCACATTTCATCCATTGAAGAAAAACTAGTGATGCCACTCACGTGGCCCACTTGTTCTTTACAGAGATTGTTAGACTACACAGTCTACCTAAGTCCATTCTCTCTGACAGGGACGTGAATTTTACAAGGAAATTTTGGCACACCTTGTGGAAGAAGATGGACACGCAGTTTAGTTTTACCTTTGCTTATCACCCGCAGACCGATGGGCAAACAAAGATGGTAAACAGGATCTTGGGGAACCTACTACAAAGTTTGATTGGTGAAAATTCATGGATGTGGAATCCAGTACTTGCCCAAGCAAAGTTCGCTTATAATGACTCACCCAACTGCAACACAAGTTACAGTCCTTTTCAGATGTTATATGGGATGCATCCTTGAGGAGTGCATGAATTACAAGATCTAGGATAACAGGAAAGATGGAGTGCTAATGGGGAATATTTTTCCAAAGAAATGAACGATCTCCACGAGTAGGTGAAAATAGAGTTGGAGGATAGCTGTCAAAAATATAAGCAATGAGCATATTTGAAATGGAGAGAGGTGCAACTTAATGTGGGGGATGAAGTCCTCATGTATTTGCACAAGGAGTGTTTTCCTAGAGGCACATATAACAAGCTGAAGTACAAAAATATAGGGCCTTGTAGAATTCTCCAAAAATTTTCAGTGAATGCTTATGAAATACAACTACCACTAGGAATAGGCAACTCGCCCATTTTTAATGTGGAAGACCTGATTCCATACACTTCTGATCTAGAGGGAGATCATACAGCACGACCTACATGAGACACATAGGAAAAAAGTGAGACTTGGATGAGACAAATGCCTTACGCTCAGCCCCTCGAGATCGAGAGGATCCTTGACACTTAGGCGGACAAGCGAACTTTTTGGAAAGAATATCTGCAATATCTGGTCAAGTGGAGGAACCGTCCTATCGAGGAAAGTTCATGGCTTAACACCAGATAGATGGAGCAGGCAGGTTATTCAGTCCAGAAGCTCATGGAAAGGAGTCATGAATCTTTCTTACCCTCGGAGCCTAATGTAGAAGCATCTAGCTAAGGGCACCATGACTGGGTGTTTTTCTTAGCCAAGGTGGAATGGTTTATTAGTATTTTCTTTTCTTTATGTTTAATTGGTCAAAACAGAGTGTAGAGACTTGTTTCTTTTAATTTCATTATTAGTTAGGGAAAACTTAGGAACAATATAGTTAATTAGAGTCATTATCGACTTTGTCTTGTTTTTTATTGATTAATTCATCTTATAACTATTTCCTTCATTTAGGAAAAAAAACATCTATATCAATTGTAAATCTTACAGGCAAGAAGACTCGAATAAGTTAAGAATTATGTAATTGAAAAAAGGCAACTGAAATGTAACTGTGCACAGTTTAGTTAACTATGCGCAAACAGTACAAAAACAAAATGTAAATCATTCTGGAGAGGTTCAATTAAAGAGAACAATAATATAAGATAGCATAAGATATTTATTAGAAAACCTAAATCTCAATCCATCTGTAACAAGCAATCTTTCCATTTCATTTTCTTTTCTATTAAATACTAAGTGTGACAAATTAAACAACGAGATGCATTCCTGTATTTTTCTAGCAATATTTTCCTAATAGGCAGAGACAAAGTCATCAATATTCGAATGAAGAGAATGGAAAGAAGATTATACCAAGGAACAAGGCAATGAAACCTAGCAATCAACACCAGTTCCAGAATCACGGCACAAACAACCACGAAAGCAAAAAGCAAACAAGACGCAAATTCAGTAGAAATTCCTCCACGACAGAGGTAGCCATTTGTAACCAATACCATTTATTTCCATTACATATAAATTAATGTTGGCACATTGTAATAAATAACCGTCCTCAGAAGTACAAGACCAACAATTGGAAACCAGAATGACTTCCTTAATGATAAACAACAAAGCCCAGGGTTCGAAACCTTGTAAAACTATAGTATTACCGAGAAGAAGAAGAAAAGTAATTACAAGCTATAGCTGAGGCCATTGAACATGAAACAATAGTCAGAGGAGCCAATCCTCTCATTCACTAACCTATTGGCAAACTACACCAACAAGCAGAGAGGAAAGACTACAAATGGAGAATTTATAACAGAGAATGACCCTACCTGTTCCACTAACAGAGTCCAAGCCACGACTCGATCTGGAGCCAAACCCCAACCTACAACAAAAACAACAAATACAAGTCACTGAACGCATACCAGAAATGAGAGAGCAAAGCAGTAGCAGGAAATGGAGACAAAAGTGTTGATTGCCCTTACTGAATGATAGTTAGTGTCGGTAGCTCAGGCTCAAACTTGGGTCACAAACACAAAAGGGATCCCTAATCATAAGGAGTGACCAACCCTAGCACCACCGAAAAATTGAGCAGATAACCATTGCAAGGAGGAAAGGACATACCTTGCTGATTTCGGTTGAAGCCAACTCTAGGGTCCATTGTGAGCGCATCCTAGAAACCAAGGAAATCGACAACAAGTTAATGCGGAAAGCAACCACAGTGAATAGCATAAAGAAAGCAAAAAACAACGGAGACAAAAACGTCCACAGAGCAGAGTGTTAACCAAGTAGAGGAAACCACAACCAGAAGTGGACAAGCGCCATTACAGAGCAAGACACCATTGCATACAAAACCTCGTCGCAAAATAAACCCTCACTGTAATTTCTTTGTAGAGCGTGAAACAAAAATGGTTGAATGACAAGAACCAAGGCTTTTGGTAAGTTCAATGAGTGGGAAACAATAACCGAGGCAGGTACATCTAACCCATTCCCATTAAGAACTAACATAAATGCCACAAACAAATATCCGGAAATATCTATTGATTAGAGCTTAATCATATGTGTAATGATCCCGAATTGTTTGTTGATCACACCTTGCTAATTACAATGTTGAGGTGTCATCATTAATAATTAGCAACCAAACTATGGGCTGGTCCCATCAATATAAAATCATAAAAATTGATTCAACAAAAACTATGTCCAAAATGTATTGAAAAATTAGAATGTACTTTTCAAGAAATTTACAAGAGAAATTATCTCCATGAACTGCATTGAAGTACATGTTCTATTGAAAATTCAAATGTACTCATGTTTTTGTTTGATACAATGAAGTGCCTTAAGAAAGGGGAATAAAACTTGCATAAGCCACGTATCTTGCTCTTTTCTTGAATATGATTTTATCAAGATGTGGTTTGATCGATATCCCATGAATTTAGAAGTATGCTTGTCTATGTCTATTAGCAATACATTTGATTCTTCATAATTATCTCCATATTGGGACCACACATCAATTAGCATTTTCTCATAAAATTGTCTTGTTCTCCCTGCTTCCAATTTTGTTTGCAAATGATAATGAGATCTGTCCCATACAAATTTAAAGTCCTCTATATCAATATTTGATTTTTCAAGTACTTTTCGGATGTACTTGTTAGTGACATTTAATGTCCATATTGCGACATCATAATTTCTTAAGCAATATTTTAATACTTCTGACTGAAAAGGCCTTAAAAAATAGGACCTATCACCAAACTGCCAATCTGGTTCTCTTTGAATATCAAAATCTTGTTCATCTTTGGTGTATGATTGGAAGAATACTCCTTCCATTTCGAATATCAACAACATCTGTTTACTTGTAGCAATTCCCATCTACATTTGCACTGCAAACACATGTATGATATTAACATATCTCCACTTCAACACTTCATTGCTTAAGGACATAAAGACCTATCTCTTTAAAAATGATGTTAATATTTATTATGAACTATTTCCATTTATATGCAAAGGTAATTTTAGAATGAGTTCAAAGTATCACAAAATACAAATACAATTGCCCCATTAAAATGAACAAACAAATAGTATGTTTACTTTATACATACAACCTAATACCTTTATTTAATTTGTATGGAGTAAAAGTATTATAAGAATGCATTGACCCACCATTTAAATCATTGATTTTAAGACTTATAATGATTTATGTAATTGCAATTGAAAAATATAATTACAATGGTCTATTGCAAGTAAACAAACTAATTTTATATTAATTTTCACATACAATATAATACAATTTTTAAACTTCAAACCTAATTAATTATATGTTAATTTATAGAATTTCCGCCTTAGTTATTTTTTGTGCTTCTTTTAGTACAAATTGTATGTTTATTGCTGGTGCTACATACAACTTAATATAGTTTTTCAACTCATATGGAATAAAAAGGGTTATAAGAATGCAACGGGTCATCCTTCACATTACTAATTTCTAAGAGGTATAACGATAACTTAAACCAGATTTAAAAAAAATAATTGTAATGATCTAATTCAAACAAATAGACCCGTTACATATAACTTTACATACAATGTAATCCATGTAAAACAAAAAATATAGCATGGGAAATTTTGATATGAAAACATTAAATGACCATTCATATCACAAAAAATAGAGAAAATAAAAATATTTTATTTTTAGTAATGGCAAACCAAATCAACAATTCTTTTATTAGTGTTGTGAAATAAAAGTAATAATTCATGGTGTTATACATATAATAGCATGATATAGACATATGTAATCTTAAGGTACTTCTAAATGTAATTGAACATCCTTCAAAATAGCTTGCACATCCGTAGCTTTGTTGAGTTTATACAATATTCTCCATAGCTCATTGATCAACCAATTATCCCCTTGACTTGATAAAATGAATGGATGAGCAAGAATCACGTTTTCTTTTGGATTATATTTCACTCTCTCAATTAAACAATGAACTATAATAATATTGCTTGCATCATATTGGGCATGCATTTCCCACACTTTTTTCAATGGTTTAGTGCATATAACTTTCATTGGATTGTCAATGACCTTATGTCCCTTTTGTGGCTTAGAGTCTAAAGTAGTCCGCTTAAACATAAGTTTATCCTATAATGTTTCTAAAACCAACTTTTTTAGAAATCTTGTTGTGCTTTGTTTCAAAGGTGTCATCCAAATTGCAATGTCAAGAGATTCATTTTTGAAACACATTTCAAAAAATGATTTTGCATGTGGATGAATCTGAATTAATTTTTTCTCTATTGTGTAATCAGCATCAGATCCCATTTTCCTAATATGCCCTTTTTTTGTTGCTTCATCATCAATGCTATGATAAAAAATGTTCTTTAGTTCAAAAATAACTAGTTTCTTTTCAGTTATATTGGCTGCAACACAATGGAAAATAATATAGTCAAACCATTTTATTCATGTTACAAAAATTACTAAAAACCTTGTTGAAATGATACACTTACCTTGAGTGATTTTTTCACTATTTATAGATGAAACAATAAGTTCTTTGATCCTCTTGATAGGAGTTGGAGTAAACATAGTAAACCTTCAATCAAATGCCAATTATACTTCTTATTAAACCTTCAATCAAATACCAATACCAAGAAAAACATTAGTAATGCAACCTTTAAAAAGGAACACACACATACACACCTTTAACATTATTTTGATTGTTAATTTTATCCTTTTTATTTGTTCCTATAATAAAAATATAAAACGTTGTGGTAGTTACAAGGATTTGAGTTTGAAGAATAATAAGATAAACAAGAGGACAAGTTATAAGTATCTAATATGACATTACCTTCATATTTGTAACGTTGCACCTCATCGTCATCTTGGTTACCTTTATTTGTTTCCAAATTAAACATATAAAATATTTTGAATTGTGAAAATGAATAGAATCATTAAATAACAAGGAAAACAAGTCGACAAATTATAAGTACCTAATGTTATATTTTGTTCTTGATTGTAGTTTTGTGGGACAATACCTTGGTCATTATATTCATTCTTTATTTCCCAACTATAATTCAACATATGAAATGGATATG
>APFE030223102.1:0-36642 GCA_000404065.3 Pinus taeda
ATTTTAGAGTTTATCCTTAGGCTTTAAGCATTAGGATATAGGGTTTGGTGTTTGGGGTTTAGAGTTTAATATTTATAACACTTTAGTTAATTCTTTTAATAAACACTTAAATAAAAGTTACATAACAGTTTATAAAATGTTATAAAATGCTTAGTGTTTAGGGTTTACGATTTGGGGTTTACGGTTTGGGATTTAGGGTTGAGGGTTGAGGGTTTAGGTTTTAGGGTTTGTGGTTAGGCTTTATGGTTTAGGATTTATAACACTAAAGTTATAAAATACTTTTTAAAATATTAAAAAAATAGTGTCTAGGGTTTAGGGTTTCGGATTTATAACAATTTAGTAAATTATTTTAATAAACACTTTAATAAAAGTTTAAAATGCTTTTTAAAATGCTATAAAATGATTAGGGTTTAGGTTTTAGGGTTTAGGTTTTCGGGTTTATGATTTAAGGTTTATAGCACTTTTGTAAATTCTTTTAATAAACACTTAAAGAAAAGTTACAAAACACTTTTTTAAATGTGGTAAAATTCTTAGGGTTTAGGTTTTAGGGTTTATAAAACTTTAGTAATAAACACCTAAATAAAATTTAGAAAAAGCTTTTTAAAATGCTATAAAATATATAGGGTTTAGGTTTTGGGGTTTCAGCTGTAGTGTTTGGGGATTAGGGTTTAGGTTTTATAACACTTTAGTAAATTATTTTAATAAACACTTAAATAAAAGCTACAAAACGATTCTTTAAATGTTATAAAATGATTAAGGCTTAGGGTATATTGTTTACGATTTGGGGTTTAAGGTTCAGGGCTTAGGCTTTAGTGTTTATAATGATTTAGGAAATTATTTTAATAAAAAGTTAAATCAAAGTTACAAAACACTTTTTAAAATATTATAAAATACTTAGGTCTTAGGTTTTAGTGTTTTGAGTTTAGGTTTTAGGGTTTATAACACTTTAGAAAATGCTATTAATAAACACTTAAATGAAAGTTACAAGACACTTTTCAAAATGTTATAAAATGATTAGTATTTAGGGTTTGGGGTTTGGGGTTTGGGGTTTAGGGTTTAGGGTTCATTTTTTAGGAAGTATGGTTTATAAGGATTTAGTAAATTCTTTTAATAAACACTTAAATAAAAGTTAAAAATCTCTTTTCAAAATGTTATAAAATTCTTAGGGTTTAGGGTTTGGGGTTTAGGGTTTAAGTTTTAGGGTTTATAAGGGTTTAGTAAATGATTTTAATAAACACTTAAATAAAAGTTACAAAACACTTTTTAAAATGTTATAAAATGCTTAGAGTTTAGGATTTAAGGTTTAGGGTTTAGGGTTTTAGGTTTAGGGTTTAGGGTTTAGGGTTCATAACACTTGAGTAAATGATTTTAATAAACACTTAAATAAAAGTTACAGAATACTTTTCAGAATGTTATAAATTTTTTAATGTTTATGGTTTAGAGTTAAGGGTTTGAGTTTTATTGTTTGGGGTTTAGGGTTTAGGGTTTATAACACTTTCGTAAAAGCTTTTAACAAACACTTAACTAAAATTTAAAAATCTTTTTATAAAATGTTATAAAATGCTTAACATCTATGGTTTAGGTTTTAGGGTTTCGAGTTTGGTGTTTAGTGTTTCGGGTTTGGAGTTTAGGGTTTAGGGTTTCAAGTTTATGGCTTAGGGTTTATGGTAGACTATTTAAGGTTTATAAAATGCTTAGGGTTTAGGGTTTTTTGGTTTAGGGTTTAGGGTTAAGGTTTAGGTTTTAAGGTTTATCACACTTTAGTAAATGTTTTTAATAAACACTTAAATAAAAGTTACAAAGCACTTTTTAAAAGGTTATAAAATGATTATGGTATAGGATTTGGGCTATTGGGTTAAGGGTTAAGGGTTCATGGTTTAGGGTTTAGGGTTTATGGTTTATAACACTTTAGTAAATTCTTTTACTAAACACTTAAATAAAAGTAACAAAACCATTTTCAAAATGCTATATAATTTTGACGGTTTAGGATTTTAAATATATGGTTTAGGGTATAGCGATTATAGCACTTTAGTAAATGCTTTTATTAAACATTTAAATAAAAGTTAAAAAACATTTTTTAAAATGCTATAAAATACTTAGGGTTTAGGGTTTAAACTTTAAGGTTTAGGGTTAGGGCTTTATGGTTTAGAGTTCAGGGTTTAGGTTTTATAGCACTTTAGTAAATGGTTTTATTAAACACTTAAATAAAATTTACAAAACATCTTTAAAATTGTTATAAAATGTTGAGGGTTTAGAATTTAGGGATTAAAATTTAGGGTTTAGGATTTATGGATTGGGGTTTAGGGTCTAGGGTTTAGGGTTAAGGTTTTGTGGTTTATGTTGTAGGTGTTAAGGTTTAGGGTTTAGGGTTTATAAGACTTTAAATAATGCTCAGGGTTTAAGTTTTAAGATTTTTGGTTTAGGGTTTAAGGTTTAGGGTTTTGGGTTTAGGATTCATGGTTTCGGTTTTAGAACACCTAAGTAATTGTTTTAGTAAATAGTTAACTAAAAGTTACAAAACACTTTTTAAAATGTTATAAAATGCTTAGGGTTTAATGTTTAGGATTTGGGGTTTAGGGTTTATGGTTTATGTTTTGGAGTTTAGGGCTAAGGGTTTAGGGTTTATTGTGTAGGGGTGAACCACCCCACCTTAAGGGGGTATTCGTTGCTACATATTACACATAATGCATTCATCCAATGGAGCCTTGATGAGTTATGAAGAAAAATAAATGAAAGAAAGAAGGTTTATGGAGAAGGGTGGAAAAACAAAGGTCGCAGTATCTCATGTACTGCAATTGTCTCCCTCCTACACTCACATACTCTATTGTGGTATTCCCTTATTATAGATACTCATAAAACTCTTAGGGTTTATGGTTTAGGGATTAGGGTTTGGGGTTTATGGTTTAGCATTTAGGGTTTATAATATTTTAATAAATTATTTTAATAAGCACTTAAATTAAAGTTAGTAATAGTTTTTAAAATGTTATAAAATTCTTAGGGTTTAGCATTTAGGGTTTAGGGTTTATAACACTTTAGTAAATGATTTTAATATACACTTAAATAAAAGTTACAAAACACTCTTTAGAATGGTATAAATGAATTAGGGTTTGGGTTTTAGTGCTTAGGTTTTAGGGATTAGGGTTTAAAGTCTATAACACTTTAGTAAATTGTTTTAATAAACAAGTAAAAAAAGTTACAAAGCACTTTTTAAAATGTTATGAAATTCTTAGGGTTTAGGTTTTAGGGTATAAGGTATAGGGTTTGGGGTTTAGGGTTTAGGGCTTAGGGTTTATAACACTTTAGTAAATTTTTTTAGTAAACACTTAAATAAAAGTTACAAAACAAAGAATTTTCAGTCTGAATTTATCTCCAAACCCAGAGTTTTTGGTTTGAGTTACTCCGAACTGACCGATGCTGCATCCACAATCAGTCCCAACCTTATCAGATCATCGGTGATACATTCTATCGGGTTGGTGTGAACTCTGTCCTTCACAGATGTCTCACCCTTGAAGAGGTTGAGCATGTCGTAAATGATTGCCACTCTGATGCCTATGGTGGTCATATGTTTGGATATGCCGCCGCTCAGAAGATCCTTTTTTCGGTTATCTATGGCCTTCTATTGTTGTGCATGGAATCCCCCCAAGGCATGTTTTGGAGGTGAAAGCCCAAGTTTTGACCAAGTCTTTTGTAAAGGTTCCGCAAATTGTGGGCGCGGAGTGTGAAGCTATAATAGAGTCATAGGGTTGTCCTCCCTTGTTTTTGTAATGTAATGTTCGCTTGATAGACCTACACCCATGGTCCACGGAGCATCGGATTGTATAAATAGAGCGAGGCTCTAAGGGTAGAAGATGCAAAAAAAAAAACTAATAGAATAAAAGCATGAGGAGTTTAAGAGACTGAATTGAAGTGTAAAGTGTGTCTTTGGATGGTAGAGTAGGAGAAGGCTCTGCAGTTGAGTGCACAGAGGCCTAGTAGTCTACAACTAAGTGTGAAGACCACTACAGCTGAGTGTGTAGAGCAGGTCGAGTTTGTAACTGTTGGAAGAATTAAAAAAGAGAAGTTTACCATATTTCTATGTATATTTCTTGTTTTAATGTATGATTGGGTATAAATTACAGGTGTATTATTTATTTGCTGCGTGAACTCTTATGAATCTATTATATAAATAAATATAATGTAAGACGTCAAGTTGCACAAAGATAATTGACTAGGCATAGGAAGATAAGTAATATCTCAGGTGCAACTTAGGGGAATAACGCATAATGCTACTCCAATAGCACAGAAGCTCCACAACCCCTGGTTAGGGTTGCACGAAGGGAAGCAGATAAGGGCGCGAAGGCCTAGGAACTGTGTGAAGAAACATGCACGAAGGGACTATTATCCAATCCAACAAAATTATCCAATCCCTCAACCAGGCTATCACATATTGCATTTCATTTAGAATTCAAAAATTATAGTTTCAATCACATTTTATTTGGAATTCAGGAATAGAATTAGAATCTGAACCCCAATTCAAGAAACACTTTTACCTTTCACCGACACCACAGCTCCGTCGAGGGTTCTTTCGGTTGGTACAATGCACCAAGTAAATAATTTCAAGGCCACCATTTTTTTCATGGCTGATACATCCATCAACATAGTCATTAGTACAAAGCATCACCTCCCTCCTTCACCTGTGTCAAAAATCATATATGAAACAATGCAAGTTCATTATCTTTACACATTAGATTTTCACCGCAACAGTAAGAGTTTAAATCACAACACCAATTGAGTAATTTCTTCTCCTCGCTTTCATCACTGCAATCTCGGTACGAGCACTGAAAATCTATGCATTCATTCGTGCCACAACCTCGGTACGAGCATTGAAAATTCGTGATTATGAGCACGTAGAGAGGCCGATTGGCATAAGTAAAGGCCAATAATTCCCTCTCTCCTGAATCCCTCCTTTCATAACATGAATATGCACATTTAGAGCCATCACCTCCCTCCCTCTCCTAGCTTTTATGTTGACACGCCATTCACACGTTCAACAAAAATTTAGGAAGGAGAATTCACCGAGCTTTTATGCTGACACATTGAAAATGAATTCAAGAACGAGAATTGGAATCCCAAACACTGGTTCAAGAACCTCACCTATGCTCCCACGCCCAGATTTTAAGCCAACACACCATTGACACATTGAACTGATAGAAATTTTAAAAGGTTCAAAACTTAAATAGGTGGATCATGATCTAGGTATGACATCACATAATCCTAAATAATATTATAATATATATATATATATATATATTATATATATATATAATAGATAGATAGAGAGAGAGAGAGAGAAGGTTTAATAGAAGTATAATTTTTCATGAAATTTTTTTATGAGCATATGTTTTTTAATATTTTGTATAGTTATATAAAAAAATTATTTTTAAATTTAAAAGAAAATATTTAATTTTTATTCTTTTGACAAATGGAAAAAATTACACATCATATGGAGTTGTAGAATGATTCTCTAGACTTAGTAATATGAGAACTGTATAAATAATGAGATATAAATGTTCTTACTATTGAAATGCTTTTATTAATCTAAAACAATTTTTTACATATAAAACGAGAGATGTATAAATTATGAAATAAAGGATGGAAATCCTTTTTCTATTGAAAATGCTTTTATGAAGGTAAAACATTTCTTTTTTATGAATGGGAAATAACTATAAGACATTCTAATGTTATGATGAGTTTTTAATATAATACATATTTAATTTTTAAAATTTAATTAATATTTAAATATATAATGCTTTGAAGTTAATTATATCTTATTTTTAAATAATATTAATAAAATGTTGTTAATCAAGCTTATGTTATAGTGTTTAGGAAAAATGATGCGAACTTTTTCTATTTCAATTTAGTTGAAATTCTTTGTTGAAAATAAACAATTTTTGTTTTAGGGGTAGTTTAATTAGTGATGGATAGAGTAGTTCAATTGCTAAAGTAAATAATGACTATGTAGTAACTAAGAAATCTTAGATTCAAAAAATCGTGAAAAAATGGTAAACCTTAGATTGGTTGCGAAATTGAGTAAGTGCAAGTATATATCCATCTTAAATATGGGTTTAACATGAGCACAATGAGATCCAATTTCTTGAGGTGTATTGTATAGTTATTTAACTTTTTTTTTTTTAGATTCTTTTAAAAAATCTATTGGGGTCTACACGAGAAAAATTTCAACTTTGATGAGGGAAGGATAGGCTTACACATCATAGTGGACTGTAGAATTAGCCTCTGGGCTCAATGAGATGGGAAGTTAAACAAAACCCAGCAAATAAAAGCTCTAAAGTGAAATAGTGCAAACGACTTTGTGGAATAAATAATTAAATTCTATTCACCAACTGTTTTCCATTGGTTGCAACATCCAATATCAAAGCCAAATTCAGGAATGTAAAAAATGTTATGGCATTTAATGGAGTGCATGCATCCTCCTACAATAAAACATATGCATGAGAAATAAAATATAGGTGTCAATTGATATATATGATTTTTCACAACAGATATATTAAACAACCATTTTAAAGAGAAATCTCAAATAGGGAAAAAGCTTTCAAGGGATATAAGTCTCATTTCTTCAACAACTGTTTCATAGAGAAATCCCCTCGTGGTACAACCCTATCCTGTAATTTTTGGCAATTGCCTCATCATTTTTTAGAACTCCTATGGTATTTATAGGTTGCTTTATTATGATAGTGATGGATAATGATGTGATAGCATTGTATGGATGGAGTGGGTTTTTCTTAAACCAATTTGAAAATGATCATTATCTCATCATTGTGTCACTATTGAGGGAGTGGATTGTGTTTTGAAAAGAGACATCGATGGAGTGGGTCCTTTTTAAAGGAATCTAAAGTGGAGTTGGCAACTTCTGAAGTGTTTTCATAATAATTTAGCTTTCTCTCAATTATTTAATTCTTAACAATATACAATTTTATTTACCAAATGATTTTTTATTTTTTAAATTGATTTTAAAATAATTTAAAATTTCAAAAACCAAATTTTAATATGAAAAATTTTGATACCCAAAAATCCAAAGTAAGAAGATTCGACTCATTGGAATTTTGGTCTTGAAAATACTGAGGTTTCACTCATTTAAACAAATTAAAAAAGCTCATTTTATTATCAACATAGCCTATTTTTTGAAAATTTAAATCATCTCCCATACCCCACTCCACCCGCACCCATGCCCCCTCCCAGTTGTCGTCCACCTCCTCCCATGCCTCCACATACTCCCTCTGCCCATCATCCCCCATGCTCACCCTTCCTCCTCTGCCTCCTCCCTAACCCCCGCCTGCCTCACTCGTTCTCCATCTCCCCCCCTCACCATCCTCCGCCACTTCCTCCCCCTATCCTTGCCCCCATCTTCCTTTTCCTCCTCCCATGCCTCCTTGCCCCATGCCATGCCTCTACCTGCCCATCCATCCCCATCCCATCCTCTGCCTCTTCCCCCTCTATCTCTTCTACATATTCCCCCTCCTCATCCTCCTCCTCCTCACCTACATCGTCTACCTCCTACCCATCAGCCTTCTCCTCTCCCCCCTCACCCTCCCTTCCTTCCCCACCTCTACCTCTACCTCTCCCTCACCTCCACCTCCGATGCTGCCTACTCTTTCACCTCCTCTCCCTCCCCGTCGCCATGTTACTTCTCTAACTCCTTTCCTGGAGCCTCTTCCTCCACCCCGTCATTCACCTCTTCCTTTTCCCCATCCTCTCCTGTTGCCTCCCCATCATCTTTCCCTCCTCCTCCTCCTCCTCCTACCCCCCACCTCTTCCACCTCTTCCCCCTCCTCACCCTCACTCTTCTCCCTATCTTGCTCTGCACGCCCCCCTTCCTCATCCTCCTCACTCGCCCCCCCCAACTCCTCCTCCCCTGCCTCCCCCTCTCGCAACTCCTCTACCTCCCCCTCCTGCTCCTACCCCCCTTGCCTCTTCCACTTCTTCACCCTCCTCCGCCTTTCCCTACTCTTCTTCTACCTCTACCTCCTCCCCACTCCTAATTCTCCTCCTCCTCACTCCCCTGCCTCCTCCTCATCACCCCCACCTCTACCACCCCCTCCGCCTTCCCCGTATTTCCCTTGCCTCCCTCCACAATTGCCTCCCCCTCCTCCACCTCTGCCTCTCCTCCCCTCCTCCACTACCTCCTCCTTCACCTCCTCCCCTCCTGCCCCACTTCCACCCTCACCTCTCCTACTCCCCTTGTCCCCTGCCTCCTCCTTCACCTCCTCCACTCCTCCCCCACCTCCACATTCACCTCTCCTCCTGCCACCCTCCTCACCCTCTCTCTTCTCCCTTTGCCTCCTCCATCACCCCCTATTCCTCCTCCCCCTCCTACCCCTCTTCCTCTTCCCCCTACTCTCTTGCTGCCTCCCCCTCCTCCTCTGCTTCCTCCCCCCAAAACCTTAGCCATTTCCCCCTCTGCATCTTCCACCTCTCCTCCTCGTCCTCGTCCTCTTACTCTACCTCTTCCACCACCCTTCCCTTCGCCTCCCTCTTCCTCCACCCCTTCCACCTCCTCTCCCTCCCTTTTCCTCCTCCCCTACCTCTACCTTTGCCTCTCCACCTACCTCCTCCTCCTCGTCATCCCCCTCTACCTCTTCATCATCCTCTCTCGTCACTGCGCACTCCTCCTTGGCTTCCTCTTCCTCCACCTTTGCCTCTTCCTCAGATTCCTCCCTCAATTCTACCTCCTCCTCCCATGCCTCCTCCCCCTTGGCCTCATCTCCCCCTCAGCCTCCTCAACCTCTGCCTGTTTCCTCCTCCTCCTCCTCATCCTCCTAAGAAAAAAATAATTAACTACATATCATTTCATTCTCTTTATTTATACTAGTTAGGATACTTACATATTTTCATATTATTTTACAGTGAATGATAATTCAGTTATCAATGCTTGAATGTTAGACCAACAAACAATCTACATTAAAAAAATGCAATATAAATAATTAATTATGTGTTCTCAAATGCAATTGCAAATAGCTTGCTCGACATTGGAGCAAATCAGGTTAGAGTGTCCCAATGACAAAATTACAAAAATAGTCTACGTATGACCAATACCTTCCCAGTTAAGATGTATTCCTAAGCTAATTTCAATTGATCACCATTATACCAGAATAGATCTGTCTTTCGAAATTGTAGGCATTCAACGTTTCTTGTTATTTGTGTCTAAATCTCGAAAGAAAAATTAATTGCCTAGCGATAGGTGAGGAAACTAATATTGATATGAAATGTGTGAACAAAATTATAATGCGGCAGTAAAAGTATAAATAAATGCTATCCGTAGTTGCAGAAAATAATTATAAACAAAACTTTGAAACAAGTGCGTTTCAAAGCTGAGAACAAAATTATCCGTAAATGCTATTCATAGATGCGGAAGGAATTATTCATAAATGTTATATATCACAAACAGGAATAATGGAGTGAAGATATCCTTGGAGCGTAGAGAACTGCTGTTACAGGTGCTTCATTTTCGTGTGGATGAGAGATTATAGGTCCTCTCACATATCGAATCCCGTAAACTGAGATCTATGTGTATTTATAGGCTCACTATGTACAATAAGATTTAACTTCCAGCATTACTGAGAGATTTAGTCAATGATAAGAGTTTGTTTGCACAAAAAGATTTATACACTCAAGCTATAAAGCAAAGGCAAATATCTGTCTTACAAGATTTGATAAGGCAAATATCTGTCTTATAAGATTTGATATGGTTGGTATATATATTAGAGTTATAATTCGAAATGTAGCTTAATAATATTACAAATCTTGTAATTAGCTTTAAAATTTATAAAACTAAATCTAATAATAAATAGTCAAGGTGAAAATTGTAATTAAGATGCATATTAGTGGAGAGTTAAATTAGGAATAAAGGTAAGCTTTCTATTTCCACAAACACAAGCCAGGTAAATCCATGGAAAAAATTGTGTTGGGAGTTAGTCAACTAATGAAATAGTCTGATTAAGTTGATAGAATTAAAAACAACTTTTAATTCCACAAGCAAAAATAAGGCAGTTAAACGTGATGGATTCATTAAACTAACATCAAACCAATAAAAGTTTAATTAAGAAGGATAGAGAATAATAAAAGATACCATAAATACCTAAAATTGATTAAGCAAAGTAGTTCAATTATTAAACTAGATTAAACCAGATTCATGGCAAATGCATACAGCCATTGTGAGGAAAATATTGAATGAGAATGGAAAGTATAAGATACCTGTAGCTCTAGCTCCAATTTTTCTGGTGAAAGATGTTGAAAGATTTGCATCATATTAAAGTCTCGTCTCTCCTCTTTTTTCTATTGAGCTCATATGGAAAATCAACATTAACATCCTCCGCAACTTAGGATGACATGAACACGGTACCCGGAAATGAACACGCGATCAAATTGACAGGAAATAATGATATATAGATGGAATTCGATGCCATACAAATGGAATTCGATGCCGTAGAGCTTAAAATGATACCGTATAAATGGAATTCGATGCCATCCATGTATACGGTCATTGATAAACATACATGTGTTGCTTTATAAATTACCTGCAATCTTACATAGTTTTGTGGACTGTCGGCAAAAGCCACGCTGACTGCATGATCCACAATATCTGAGATTTCTTCACTCACAATATTCATAATCGGCCTTGCCCATTCCACTATTCCCCACTATTTTATGGACAATCAATTGCTCCGGCTCCCAAGGACGACACCAAGATATCATCCACCCGATTAACAGACGCAAAGTCAACCTTATTATTCAACACATGAGTAATGGCCGCCGCTGCGGGATTGTTCATCACGAACCCTCTATCTATTCCCACAATTGTTGTTTGCCCGTCCACAGATTTAATGGGAATAGGCATCTCAAATCCTGGAGAGCACATGGTCGCATGACAGACTTCCCACATACTGAAATTGTAATTCTGCGTGTGCATTGCACATGCCTCTGTTAACAGGAACGGTGAACCGCTGCATAAATCGTAGCAGGGTATCAGAATCGGGTTCAGTGTCTCTCTCAATGTTAAAGGCAGCCCATCGCTACTTCTGAATAGCCCGTGCATATTGATGCAGCAGCTTCCTTGAGCCGCAGGATTAACCTACCCAGCAGCCCACATGATGACGCGTTTTAGTATTAACATGTGTTTCCCCTTTCATATTTTGAAATCCATCGTCTCTTGGGCCGTGTAAAGAGCTCTGCCCTTTTCACCCTTTGCAAATAAAACAATCCTCTCCCGCTTCCTTCAACGGCTATATTTCCTTCCCAGGCCCTTCGAAAATTTCATCGACTCCAAGGTTTCATGGTTTCCATTATATAAACGCAAGTGGCCATTATTAGTGCAACTCGGAGTTTTCATAGTTTCCCTAATATAAACGCGAATGGCCATTATTCAAGTTTGATAAATTGCTTTATTGTAATATGCTGCTTTTGTCGGAGAATATGCTTTTCTTCGAATATTTCTATAACAAACTCTACGGTAATGAAATATGTCAGAGACTATAACAAACTACACGCGCCAATTACTTGGCATAAATTCGTTTGAACTTTGGATGTTATCCAAGCCCCACTGCTCTCGGTACATGTCACATAGTGCAACCACTCCTTGGGCATGTCCGTTTAAATTCGTTTCAACGGTTCCATAAAACAATACAATATAATACTTATCGTAACGATTCCATGTAGCGAAGTAAAATTATCTTACGATTTCATTTTCCGGTGCAGAGATGTGTTGCTTGTAAACAATATCAAATGTTGTGTACCAAAAGTTCTCCGTGAAATACAGACACGCAAGAGTATGATAAAATTTGGATGGGCACGCAATGTATGTACTAATACTGAAGCAGCAGAAGATATAATTAAAGGAAGCGTTATACGGATTAATACTAAAACAGAAGTTAAAAAATATTAGCTTAGCTTTTGTTTCAAAGATCCAAAATAATTTTAAAAATATCAGGTTAGCTTTTGTTTCAAAGATCCAAAATAATCTGTATGTTAATATCAACCGCTTTGTTCCATCTTATTCCATAGTTTAGATCGAAGAAATTTTGCCGTTATAGAGTTTGACGGTGATGAATGGATATCTGTTTCAATCCAAACGAAAATCACGAAACCACATAAAAACAAAAATAAAGTATCATATGCAAAGTTCTGGCAAGTCAAGTACCATGATGTATTTCTTTTATGAATATACATTTTGTCTAAATAGAACATAAATAAAGAATGTAATATATGCAAAGGTTGCGCACATTATGTATTTTTTTCTGTGACTATATATTTAATACACCTATATCTTGATGAATTTTTTTGTTCCTTATAGAGATTTCAATATCTTTATTTTGATTGATATTCTATCAGTAAGGTAGAGATTTCACCATTAATTTTATGTATTGTTTATTTTTAAATGAAATAATAAAATTAATTTTAGTTTTATTATTAAAGATATTCAAAAATATGTTTAGGGTAATTATAATTAAAAGTTAATATTTCCAATAATAAAATTAAAATACTAATTTAGTAATAAATATGAATTTTTAATTGTAATTTTTAAATATTTTAAACATATATTTTAGTATATTAATTTTTTTTTAATGAAATTGAATTTTAAAATATAATTACACATTAAAAAAGCCATTATATTATAAAAATGAAAATATTAAATGCTCAAATAAAATTATTATGTTTTAAATAGTTATTTTAATAACAATATATTTTATTTAAAAAAATCAACATATAATAAAGTTATAAAAAAATCCAAAAATAACAATATGAGAAAATGAAGAAAGAACTCAAACCTATGGGCCAATTATTATAATACAATCAACCAACTTCAGAAAATGCAAAAAGGGAAAATATTGTAAAAACCATATAAGTAGACGCATATACAACCATTCGAATAACTTATGTGTGTGGGTTCAACACATTTTTTAAGGTTGTAACAGGTATGCATTTATGTATTTATTTTTAGATGAAGTCATTCTTCTGAGTTATAGTTAAGCTTACAATCTAGCTCTAAGTCTAAGTATTCCTTGATTCTCTGCAACTATGCTTGCTTGGTAAGGGATGGATTTGTAAATCGATAGAAATGAAGATTTGAAACATAAATTTCTTGGAATTTCCACGTTCCTTTTAGTTTCTTCTCACAATATATTTAGACAAGTCTCCTCTTTATTGATAATCTCAAGTAATATTGTCATTAAGCTAAGAGGCTGGTCTAGTAGAAAGTCTTATTCTAAAGCCCTGTATGAGGGGGATTTGTAAGTTTATTTGTTGGTCGATCCCTTTTTAAAATAAAATTTAAAATTATGTTTTAAAGAGAAAAATAATGTAGCTTATCATAAAAATAAATGAAGAAGTAAAAAATATGGATGAGTAATATTTTAAATCTTTTACTTTTAGAAAAATATTTCAACAAGAGATTTAAATAAACTATTTGAAGATCAATTTCTGTGGATATGAACTTCATATATATCTATATATATTGATAAATTTTCTAAAATAAAACATTCTAATGTTGTATAGGAAAAAATATTCAATGTGGGTTATCAATAAAATACTTTAACAAGAATTAATATGGACATATACTTAAAAATATATTTAATAATAAAGACTACCTTAATTTGCTTGACAAAATGTCTAGATGCAGATGTATTGTATATATATAAATGTTAGCTTGTTCCTATAGGTATACTCTATTTATCATTCAAAAATACAATTTAAACACTAAGCAAACACATTGTATTTTACACTATAAAAAATTTGCACATGAAATTTGATCTGTCTCAACTCTTGTTAGATTTGTGCTTAAATATGGCTATACATAATAAGATTTTTGAGCTGGCATCTCTCAGCTTTGCCCATAGATCTCTATGGATTGACTCCCATGGAGAAAACCATGAATTTATAGTTAGACCTATCCACTGTAAGATTAAAGTTTACACATAATTATGGAACCCTTAGATTTTTTTTCCTTTTATAATTTTGACAAAATACAAAATACTATATAGGATTTGTACTTTGTTTCCATATATCATTAATAATTTAAAATTATAAAAAAAAAAAATGAAGATTTCTTTAACATGCTCCCCTTTTATTTATAAAAATATAAACAAAATTGTCGTTATGTATTCTTTATATTTACATAAATTAGTAAATATATTTTCATAATTTATTATTTTAAATAAATTCATCACCGATTTTATGTAAAATTTTAATGAATATAAATAATGTTAAAGAAATAGAATTAAAATTATAAAAAAATAAAATCAAAATTATTAAGCTAGCAATAAAATCAAAGGCTGAAAGAGATGTTGGAGAGAAGGGGGGAGGAGAGCCAAAAGGAGAGGGAGAGGACCAAACAAATATTGAGAGAGAGAGAGAGAGAGAGATGTGGGGAGTGGAAGAAACATAGAGAAAGGTTTAGAGAGAGAGGGAAAGATAAATAGAGAGAGGGGAAGAAAGAGAGGGGAATATTGAAAGAGAGATAGAGATAGATAGTGTGAGATAGAGAGATTGAGGGAGACAGAGAAAAAGAGAGAGGGAGATGGAGAGTGAGGGAGAGAGAGAGAAGATATGCAGAGGCAGTAGGACGAAGGGAGAGATAAAGAGTGGTGTAAGAGAGAGAGAGAGAGAGAGAAAGAGAGAGAAGGGATAAATTTAGTAAGAGAGAGATTGAAAGAGCGAGGGAGAGTGATAGATAAAGAGAGAGGGAGTGAAGTGAGATAGGAGAGAGAGAGAGATATATGGAGAGTGGGAGGGTAAGAGAGAGGAAGGGAGAGGGAGGAAGGGAGAGGAAAGTAGAGAGGGTGTGAGAAAGAGAGAGGGAGAGAGAGGGAGAGAGAGAGAGAGGAAGAGTGAGAGGGTAAGATATTTACATAGAGGGAGTGATAAGGATACAATGTCAAATAGAGAATGAAAGAGAAATATTGTGAGACAATGAGAGAAAGAAATAGAAAGAGAGAGAGAGAGAGGGAGGAAGGGAGGGATAAAATATGAGAGAGTGATAAAAAGACGTAGGAAGACAGTGAAGGAAAGAGATATTATGATAGAGTTGGGAAGAGAGATGGAAGGAGAGGCGAATTCAACAACACACACACACACAGAGAAGAATTAGGGGTTGAGATATTGACGAAGAGGAAAAAGTGAGAGAGAGAGAGAGAGAGAGAGAGAGAGTTAGAGCCAGAGAGAGCAAGATTTATAAAGAGTAAGAGAGAGGGGGCAACAAAGGGATAGAATTAGGGAAGGATTAATTAGCCTCATCAATTTTCCTTATCAATATATTCATACAAACATTTCATTTATTTATTATTTTTATTAATATTCTCATTTTTGTTTATTTAAAAATGTATTTCTTGAGCTATCATCTATCGTTTTTTCCAATGAATATTTATCGCTTGACTTCCATTAAGGGAACCATGAATTCGTGCTCATAACTTTCCAACTTAATGTTAAAGTTTGTATTTGTTTACACTTTAAATTTTTAGTTGATTTTCACTTAGAATTTTCATAAAAAAATAAGAGGACAAGGGATTTGTACTTTTTTTGATCAATTATTAAACATTTTAGATGAGAAGAAAAAAAATATGTGGTTAGATTCGATTCATTAGTCTTTAAATGAAAATCGTGTGGGTTTTTTTTCATTACGAATTAGTTCCTGTGATTTTATTTTCATAGCATGTATGTGTATAATAGGAAATATAGTGATATTAAATATTTTTGTTTTAATTTGTTTAAATAGATCATTAATAGTTTCTAATTAGAAAAGGGGAAATTGTGTTCTAATTAATTTATTTGTTTATAAATAATGTTGCTTTCAATTTCATTTTGTTTGAGAAACATGATCCTCTTGGTGGATATATGTATTTATTATAATTTAATTTTATACTTTTATTCAATGTAATTTGGTCTACTTAATGTAAATTTATGTAGTTGAATAAGTCTAAGTATTTGGTAGAGGAATGACGTGACTTAGTTAATGACTCTCTAGGTCATTGATATACCTATACACAATGAAATGCCTACAGTGTGTGGCTTTTCTTAGAAATTTGTTTATTTTAAAATAGGGTTTCATTTAGTTTGCTTTCTTTAAATTTATCTCATTGAGCACGTGTCATTCTATTGAGGAATATCGCGAGGATTATTTTTCTTGTTGTTTATTTCACCCTCAGAGATATTTGGGAAACATATTTAGGCCTTTTTTAATTATATTTATTGAAATATTTTAAAGTGAATATAATACAAATATTTTTTAATGGTATTGATTATTTTTTAACAAGTTCATTGTTTACATTTAATTTAAATAAATGTTTCTACCAAAAAATTAGAGACCATACAAGGTAATTTATTGTGATTTTGAACCAACCTATATCTATCTTAATTCCATATCTATGAATCCATGAGAGGGATCAAATATTTGGAGGCCCAATCCTTTTTTGTCAGTGCAAAACTTGAGGAAAGGTTTGCAACAAATATTTTTAGGATTTGCAATTTAGGCCTTAAGGTTTATAACCCTTTAGTAAAGGCTTTTAATAAATATTTAAATAAAATTTACAAAACACTTTTGAAAATGTTATAAAATGCTTAGGTTTTAGGGTATACAGTTTAGGGTTTAGGGTTTATGGTTTAGCGTTTAGGTACTAGGGTTTATAACACTTTAGTAAATTATTTTAGTAAACACTAAAATAAAAGTTAAAAAACAATTTTTGAAATGTTGTAAAATGATTAGCCTCTTGGGTTTAGGCTTTAGGGTTTGGGGTTTAGGGTTTAGGGTTTATAGAACATTAGTAAATTCTTTTAATAAGCACTTAAATCAAAGTTACAAAACTCTTTTTAAAATGTTATAAAATGGTTAAGGTTTAGGGCTTAGCATTTAGGGTTTGTGGTAGAGGGTTTAGGGTTTATGGATTATAACAATTTAGTAAATTATTTTAATTAACACTTAAATAAAAGTTACAAAGGGTTTTTAAGCTATTATAAAATTCTTAGGGTTTAGGATTTTTAATTTAGGGTTTAGGGTTTAGAGTTTAGGGTTTAGGGTTTAGTGTTTAGGGTTTATAACAATTTATTAAATGTTTTTAATAAACACTTAAGTAAAAGTTACAAACTACTTTTTAAATTGTTATAAAGTTCTTACATTTTAGGGTTTAGGGTTTAGGTTTAATAACACTTTAGAAAATTCTTTTAATAAGCACTTAAGTAAAAGTTAGAAAACACTTTTTAAGATATTATACAATGCTTTTAGGGTTTAGTGTTTGCGGTTTTTAATAAACATTTAAAAAAGAAGTTACAAAATGCTTATTAAAATGTTATAAAATGCTTAGGGTTTAGCCTTTAGCTTTTAGTGTTTAGGGTTTATAACACTTTAGTGGATTATTTTAATAAACACTTACAAAAAATTTACAAAATGATTGTTAAGATGTTATAGAATATTTAGTGCTTAGAGTTTTAGCTTTAGTGATTTAGGGTTTATAACATTTTAGTAAATGCTTTTAGTAAACAGTTAAATAAAATTTCCAAAATGCTTTTTAAAATGTTATAAAATGCTTATGGTGTAGGGTTTAGGGCTTAGAGCACTAGTAAAATAAATAAGAAATAAGTCTCTGCACTCGTGGGGAGATGACTGTGTAAAAGAAATAGGAAATGTAGTTTAGAAATACATCGACAAAAGTGAGCCAAAGGAAAACATGCACACATGTGCAAGAATATGTGTGGAAGTTGCCCTCGGGAGAGGACTACCAGAAGTTGTCAAGTTCAAAGTTGATAGTTGGGTACACATTCAACAACTCGATTATGAACAAATTCCTTTCAAATGCAAGGTATGCCATGAATATGGTCATTTTTCTAATAGATGTTCTGGAATATAGGTAATGGAAGAAATAGAAAACCAGTACCCAAAATGGGAGTAATTCAAGAAGAAAAAGACAACTAATAAATCCTCCTCCCAACCTTCTTCTGCTTCTCTTCTCCCTTCTTCAACCCTTCCTCTTCTCTCCCCCTCCTCCTCTCCTTTTACTCCAACTCCCTCTAAATATATTTCGTTTCCCTCCTCATATTTATTACCTGCTTCTACCCCCCCCTTCATCAGTTGTATTGGCCTCTAACCCCTTTGGCTCTCTTGTGAAACCTGATCTTCCCTCCTCCCCTCCTTCATCCCCCCTTTCATTCCCTTCACTTCTATTCCCTCCTCTTCATCTCGCATCCTCTCTCATAGCCCTCCTCCTCCTTCTTTCGACTGAATAACCCTATCGAAATATATTCTCTCCTCCCCCAACCACCTAAAAAGGGCTAGAAGGAAATCCAATAAAGAAATCAAAGATGAAGTTACAACAAAGGAAATGGAATTAGGCACCCAAAAACCACTCAATACTTTATTAAAAAATAGAAGGGAGAAAAATTACCCCTCTACCTACAGCCCAAAGTGATAATGAATATAGTCTCTTGGAATTGCAGAGGAATGGGAAGTTTGCTGAAATTTAATGCGAAGAAAGCCTGAATAGCATCAGAGAAACCTGATATTTTTGTGATCCAGGAGACAAAGATAAGTGAAAAGGAAATGGAAAGAATGATCCAAAAAATAAGAAGATATGAAGGGACATCAGTTCGAGCGATTGAAGCTTTAGGACGAATATGTATATTATGGAAAACAAAGAATTGGGAGTTGGCTCAATGAAAAAAAGGGTTGCACTAGATAAAAACAAACTTGAAAAACAAAAAAAACAAAAGAGATATACTACATCATTAACATTTGTTCCCATAACCATTATAAAGATAAGGAGCCTCCTGGATCAATTAAAAAAACTATCTTTTTCATGCTAAAAACAATGATATAATTTTAGGAGGATATTTCAACTTGGTACTCAGTGCAGAGGAGAAGTTTTGGGAGAAATATCATGTTGATCCATCAAGGGAAATGATAGACAATTATGGAAACATGTAATTTAATGGACATGCCCCCAAGCAATGGGAAGTATACATGGAGCAAAAAAAGAATTGGTAAAAATAATATAAACCAAAGGACGGAAATAATTCTAATCAAAGACAAAATTGCCACCTCCTTCAGTGATATATAATCAAAGATCGTTCACACCATAACATCAGATCACAAACCAGTGTTTCTTTCTCTAGTGATTTTGGGGAACCTTGGTCCACTCCCTTTCAGATTCAGCTCCACCTAGAATGGTAGGGAATTAGTCAAAAATATTATTGTAGATGTGTTGGAAAATCAAATTATTGGCTCCCCAAGCTATCTCTGGGAATCAAACATAAAGCCCTGAGGAAAGATCTGAAATATTGGGCAAAGAAAAAACAATTAGAAACAGGAAAAAAGGAAGATACAAATATTAAAAAATTGAAAGATTTCAAGTGGAGAAAGAACAACAAGAGGAATCACAAGAGAGTTTATGGCAGGAAAAGAAAGCATATTGGGAATTGTACAGGAAAAATAGAGTGGAATAAGAGGAGTGGAGATTAAAATCTTGAAGTCTATGGCTTAAAGCAGGAGAGAGGAATACAACGTTGTTCCAAAATACTACAAGGATAAGGAGAATTCAAAATCAAATAAACATCATTAAGGATAATGAAGGTAAAAAAGTAAGAGGGCAAGAGGAAATAAATAAGGATGATTTTAGATATTACAAAAATCTATTGACATCCTTAGAAAAAAATAATGTGTACGAAGAATTTCTACAACACATTCCAAAAAAAATCTACAATGGAGAAAACAATGAATTCAGCAAATAAGTAGAAGAAAGGGAAATTCTCATTGTTGTTTGGGGTTTACATCTAAATAAGGCCCTAGGTTCTGATGGGTTTCCAAACTATTTCTATAAAAATAATTGGAACATCATTAAAAAAAATTGATAAGAATGATCAGGAACATTTTTGGAAAATACAAGGTAGAAGGATTTGCAAACTCCTCCTTTCTTTCCCTAGATCCAAAAGAGTCAAGTGAAAAAAAATTAAGAAAGTTCAGGCCTATTTCTTTGTGTAACTCCTACGAAATCATTACAAATATTCTGGCAAATGGAATAAAAGTAATGCTTCGATAAATAATATTAGGAAAGCAAGGGAAATTTTCCCAAGGAGACAAATTATTGATAATATTATAATAGTACAGGAAGCATTGCGTTCTAGCCTTTCCTTTGAGATTTCCTATAAAAAATTGGTTTCTCTAAAAAGCAAATAGATATAATTAAAGCTTGCCTTGTTCGACCTTGGATAGTTCCTTTGGTCAGTGGAAGACCAAGTGAATTTTTCGAAAGATCAAGGGGGCTTTGACAAGGCTGCCCTCTTGCCCCTTTTCTATATATAATCATGGTAGACTCACTGAATTGAAATCTAGAGAAATATAGATAAGATCGGGCTATCACACGAATTTCAATCTCTCTGGAAGTAAAAAGCATTAACCACTCTATATTGGCAGATGATACTTTGGTTATGGGATGGGCCTCATGTATTATAGCAAGAAGAATCAACAACGTTCTCAATAGATTTATACAACCCTCTGGAGGACTTCTAGATAATCAGAAATGTAGAATTTCCAATTGGAACACTCCTCTCTGCTCTCTCCAACAAATATCACAAATTCTAGAAATTCCTATTCTAAAAAAATGGAGACACCTCCATTATCTTGGTCTTCCAATCTCCAAATAAAATATGAAGATAGAGATATGGAACAAGTACATAGAGAAAATAAGAAAAGGTGCAGAATTGGGGAATGAACTCACTCAGCGTGGTAGGAAGGGTGGTCTTAATCAAGGCATTACTATCATCTCTTCCAATATACTAGTTCGCAACAATACTATCTCCGTGAAGCATTTATAAACAAATAGAGCTAGTAATCATGGGTTTCCTATGGCAAGGAGGTAAAGTAGAAGCAAAGAAACGTAGCCTACTGAAATGGGGCCAAGTAACACAACCATATGAGAAACAAGGTCTCGCTATAAGACTTTCTGGGATAATGAATTTAGGACTAAGACTAAAAATGACATGGATATTTATTACTCGAGAGAGTAGTTGGTGGAAGAAAATCCTAAAAGTAAAATATATTAAACATAATAGAATACTACTACTTGAAAAGGGTTTCCCAATAAGGCCTTGCTCCCAGGTCCAGAGTTTGATTAGAAAAACTCTTTCCCTCATTAAGAAAATCCCTCCAAGATACCTGGGAATGGGAAAATTACCAAAATTTTGCAGGACAGAATAATGGGAAATCCACCTATAACCTATCAAGAAAATCTCCATGATTTGAGAAGGTGGATGAAAATAAAAGTAATCAGTAATATGGAAGACATCTCTCATTGCAGTAATGGAGATTGGGATGATTGGAGGATTCACAACATTCGTCAATGTCTGGTTCCTCAGCGGACAAACTTAATTTCTCATCTTAAGGGTGCAACACCTTTGAGTTAGGACACAAAAGACTTTCTTAGATGGGATCCTGATGGAGCGGATTAGTCAGTGAAATTCAGATATGCCAATATACAACAACAAGCAAATCAAGATTGGGAACATTGGAGGGATGCATGGAAAATTGAAAGCCTTCCAAAAGTCAAAGTGTTAATGTGGACTCTCCTCAAAGGATAGATTGTAAAAACTGAAAAAGAAGGTTATGAAGGTCCTTCTCACTATGCCATGTGCCAGAAAAGTGAAGAAAGAATCCATCACCTCTTTGTGGAGTATGATTTCGCAGGAGATTGTTGCCAATTTCTAGTAAGACCCCTCGAGGTTAGATCTCAACAAATGTTGCCTTTGCATGAACTTCTATCAACTTGGAAAAAAACGTATCCATATACTTAAAATAAATGGAATTTTGTTAAACTAAATACTAGTTTGAACATATATAGTTCAATACACATTCAATTAATTGGAACTACAATTCTTCCATATTATATTTTATGTATGTAAAGTCATCATGAAGGTGATTTGTGTCAAGTCAATAGACAATTTGGGCAATGACCTTCCATATAGGATATTCTAATGAAAGTATTTCTTGTGTCCTAAAATTATACAAAAACAAGAGCATAAACAAACAAACACATTCATTACATAAAATGAAAACACAAACATTTAAAATTCATCATAAAACATCAAACTGCAACTAATTATAAAAATTATAAAAAGAACTTATAAAAAATATTGTGCATTGAATAGTGGTGCTTACAAAATTCATGTTGAAAGAATAAGATTTTATTAAATTAAACAACAATTTAAAGATTAATAAGTTAATGTACAAATTATGCTCATTCTAAAAGTAATTATTGTATATGATATTACATACGTGTAAAAATATTATACACAAACAAGCAACCAGAAGCACACAAGAGTGCAACAAACAAATAAATAGCATAAAATAAAATCACATACATTTAAAATTATATTATCATAAAACATCAATTTGTAAATTTTATGTTTATTTTATTTGAATTTATCATCGTCATGAGGGCCATTTGATATATGTTTAATTTGACATTGAATGACTATGGTTATAAAAAAGTTCATGGTCATAGTCACCTATGATGTTATGATTATTTGCATTGCTGAAAAGTATATATTGATTAAAAGAAATTATGAACACTTGTGATTTTCAAATATACAAAAATTGGTCATGATGATTACAAAGAAAATCCATAGCCATTGTTACTTGTGGTATTGTCATGGTCATTTGTATCTATACAATTTATTGACTAAAAATATTTGTGAAATTTTGATTTTATACAAAATAGATTTAACAAGTTATAAACTCCACCAATTTTGTACCATACAAAAATAATTAACTAATACACTATTTATGAAGTTATAATATTTATAAATCGTAATTGTTTGAAACAAAACAATATGCAGTCTTTACTTGCTTGTCCCTATCTAAATCGAATGTACATTCATTAAGCAGATGTTTCTACTTTTAAAAAAGAGTGATTTTTGGTCCTTTCTAAACTAAACCGATTTCCAAAAGCAAAACGAAACCAGTTTGGGAAACCATTGCTTTTTGCTGCCTTTGTAACCAAAAGGCTGGGGTTTGACCAACATTGACCGCATAACTAGGAGCTTTTGATTTGCTATTGAATCGATTTTTCACCATGCATGTACATTCTAGGTCTCATTCCTATCCATTGCTTTGGCTTGCCTGGCATGCCACGTGTCAGATGATAAACCATTTACAGGAAGTTATGACATCCATCTTTTTGTTGAAAATTCCTAATTTTTAACATAAAAATTCATAAATTAACTTTAATGTAAACTAACAACTATAATGCTATTAATTAATCAATTTCGATGGATATGAGGGGTCTATGGAAGAAAAAGTAAACAAATGATGGTGTTTCTAGAAGAAAAAGATGGCAATGGAATGGTACCAACAATCATTATATAATTTCATAATCTATTTCCCTTTAAGGGAGTGGTCCTTTTCTTCGACACCTTTATGACTTTCCTTAATTTCCACCAGTATTTTCATGAAGAAATGTTTGTGATATAAGTTCCCATCATCATTATAAAAGGTTGGAAAATTATTTTAGTGGAGAAAATTACTTTTCTCTTTGAATCCTTCTATTAATTCTATCAGTTCTTTCACCTCCTCTTTATCCTTCATTGGTAATTTAATTTCCCTTATTATCTGATTGGCTCTTGTTACTTTTTCAAACCTATTGAGATTTACCTTTGTCACTTCTTCCTTTTATATCTAGTTAAGGAAGTCTACAATTACTTTGTCCTTCGAAGGAGAATATCCGATAGTCTTCTCAATGGATTTTATTTCTCTTTATTCCCATCTCATGGTCTTAGTCATTTCTTGAATAAATTTTAAGCGGTCACAGTGTTTTTCCACCATATTTATAATTCTCCCCCACATAATCCTCCTAATTTCTTTAAATGAAGGCTTGATATGGTTCAATTTTTCTTAGCATTTCTAGTTCATTTTTAAGTCTCTTAATATGTTCTTTATCCTAGAGGATCTCTTTCTTGGCCAGTTCCAACTCTCGCCTTTCATGAAGTAGTGAAAATGATGTGTTTTCAAATATATCTAACAATGTTAAGGTATTCACTTGGCCAAAACATGAATGGACTTTCTTAGTTCAAGAGATGCTATAAATGGGTCTTGAGTACCAATACTGTCATCACAATGGCACATCTCTTTGCCTTTTCATTTCACATCTGTAAAGCTTCCTATGGACGAGGAGGCCATTTGGCAGGGTGGTGAGTTGGAGGAGAATATTTAATTTATGAAAAAAATAAGGTCAAGGAGATTTTCGATCAAAATGGTAAATAGTGTGGTGCCACATGTCGCAAAGTGGGAATGACAGGTTGATGGGGAAAATTTTAAAAACTTCAACCCCTGAAATGATGAGATGTGCACAAATGATAGGATAATGACTTTGAGCTAAAGGATATTGAATTTAGTAGTTGAAGAGGTTTTTACGGCTTAAGAATGCATTTATAAGGTTTTCTTGATGAATTTGTAGGGTTATTTTACTGAGAGGCAGAATTTTCTTTAAAGGAGTGCACATTTCTTGCAAGGCAAAGCAAGGTTTAAATTTAAGCCAAAATTCTCATAAATTCTATAGAGTAGAGAACTTTATTAGGGGAATTCATCAATAGAGGTGGCTTACATGCTCAATTGTAGGATTTGTGCTTTTCATTTACTAGATCTGGTAAATTAAATGCCATAGGTATGCAGGAGTTGGACAAGGTAACTATAGTGGAAAATGCCAAAAATAGCTCCCATGTACATCATTTATACCTCGCTAATACATGACACATGTCAGGATATGTTTGGCAGGAAAGTTTGGATGATGCCATGCTGACATCAGCAAGGCATGGCATTACCATATGATAGGTTGATTACTTATGGTGACTGTGCTAACATGAGAAGTGGGAAGGCAGGTAGCTCATTGACAGAGCGGAGCTAAATGGGCAGAAAGTGATTGGACACAGTTTAACACAATCATACATGGGAAAACTACATGGAGGGATATGTGGCAATCTCTTGCATGGTTTGGAGGCTTAATTTTGCAATCTTTAGGGGCATGAGTTGTCGATGAGGAAGCAACATGTAGAACTCACCGCACCCATCAATTGCATTATGCATATTCACAACATGGAGCTCCCACATATGTTGGATGAAGCACCTCTAACACTGTTGGATATGTTGACGTGCAAGTTAGTTGGGAGTCACTGATGGGATCATGTTGGCATGCAAAGGAGGTGGGGCCAACCATATGGTAGTTGATGAGGAAGCAAAGTGAACTCATGGTAACTAACTGGGCAGATGTAGTAAGTGGGTTTCCCATGTGGAGAACACATGGAAAGACTTTGCTACATCAATCCCTTAGCATTTGTAGGGTGTATCATTTTGACACTAACACATATGTCATTTGAAGATGCCTATTTTTGCATTGAATTTATTAAGGAGGTATTTCAAGAAAACTCTCACGCCATCACAAGCTGTCTCAAATTTTACATTGTTCTTTATAAGAGATTTTATCACCATAGCTATAATGGAGGTATAGATTGCTTTAATTTGGTTGATTTTAAGCCCCGTTTATAATAGATTCAAGTGAGTCTACATGCTCTAGGCCTAAATCTATATTTTTTACCCTAAACAATATTGGATTTTTCACACCACCACATTTCACAACGATGCTTCTTATTGTACTCTCCAATTGAACAATAATTCAATTCCTTCTCTTGTTATTCTTCTAATAATGTTATATGATCTCCTAAAAAGACCAAAAACAAAAGAAGATATGAGCTTCCCTAGCCTTTCTACTAGTTGATCTACAATTTCCGCAAAATCCGGCACCTGTCCTACAATTTTAGCCCAAAAACCACTAACAGGTTGCTGATTCCACCAAATTCCAGGAGAAATTATCGGAGTGTTTAAATGAATTCCACGACCTTAACTCTGAAAATTGTGGCCATATTGCCACCACACTTCTTGTGGCTGGCTCCTTTACTCCTCCACTCGGCAGTTAACTTTAGGTGGTCACATGGTGGTTCTTCGTGACATTAAACAGGAGGTTAATGTCAACACCCCGCATGGTCTATACTCCAGTCACATGGTTGTGGTCTCTGTGTTGGGTCTCTCGTGGTTATGGGGGTGTGGGGCTAGCCTCCTGCTCATGGTTCCGCACCTAGGGACGGTGACCAGGGCTGGTGCTAGACCTTGTCCCCTACCCTTAATGCGCATACAACTTCATAACAAAACCATTCACAATTCATAGTATATTAAGTAACAATGCAATGGCGTGGTGGTTAGGACTTGTGTTAATTGATGAGAGGTTGCAGGTTTGATCCCCGATGCCTCATTTCAGACCTCCCATAAAATTTTGGTGGCCCTTGGGATGCCACATGGCATCCTATGATTGGCCACCACAAAACCAACAAATCAATGAAATTCTGCCACAACATACCAATGAAGAGGTGACACTTGGAACCACCTGATTCACTAGAGGAAACCCAATCAACTGTACAGTCACCTACAGTTTCAATATCCCAGTCAGCCTATCACATCAATAGTACAGACTGTTGACTATGCAGTGTTGCATTTTTCTTACCAAATTCACCTGTTTGAGAAAACAAACAAAACACGTTTCTGGGAGCATACGATGTCGGTTTAGCGCAAAATGAGTTGTGCCAGATTCAGGATGACGAACACTACGCGGTTTTTTAGGTTCCACACCGATCCAAAAAAATTGAATTTTCAGCAAATTTTTGAGCTCCAGATCAATAATGTATTGGTTGTTTGACATAAATCATGAATAATGACTAATTTTTTATAGAAAGTGATCTATTGTTGAACAAGGAGAGTATTTAACTCTCCTGCTTCCTTTTTGAGTTCAACCAATTTGGGATTAATATTAAATTATTCAATACTGCGTTGTACGTCTTGGATTTAAGTATCCTGGATTTTCAAATCAGATTGATATTGAAGCTTCAAGGCATCAAAGCTATTTCGAAGTTCTGCAAGCTGTGCTTGCCATTGTTAAGCAGTCATTTGCTTCTCATTCTCCATACCTTGTTCCAACTGCATAATTCTTTCATCCTTTTCTTTCAGAAGCTACAATACTTCGGTGGCCTTGTCTATGGTGGCATAAGCGTATGCTCCTGTAAACTGTGAGAGCCTCCCGAAATCCTCTAAAGGAGTAGATTGAGGGATTTTCCATACTACTTCAAATGAAGTATTTTCAGGGATGAAGGCCTAGATTTGATCAATATTCCTTCTTTCCCTTTGTCTTTTTACAACATATTTATGTCGTGGACTGTAAAATATGTCGGGAGGAGGAATCTGTTTGACCCTCAAAATGACCTTCAGGAATGCGGGGACGATTTATATGTCATCAGTTTTCAAAGGCCTTTCAGAAGTCCTAATAGTAAGTGGGATTTTTTCTATTATTTTAGAAGTATGTGAAACTTTCTCCTGCAATGGAGTATTTAGATGTTGAGGCCCTGTTTCTTAAATAGCTTGATTAAACTGTTCCCATATTGCATCAAATTTTTTATCTCACAAAGTTTCTTCCACCTGAGAAGAAGAGGAAGTACCTGTCTCTTTTACCTAGGATACATTAGGAACCTGTGCTGAAATAGCCAAGAATTTATCCTGTTCCATGTTTTGTTGAGGGAAATTATATAAATCCATAGGTAAGTGAGCTATCCTTTTATCTCTATACTAATTAAATTGAGTTATCTCCTCTAGAGTTAACTATGCTAGTGCTAGTTTCAAAACCATTGAATAGGTAGAGGATGATTCAAATAAGTCATCAAACTTATCTGGCTCATGCATAAATTACCTGATACTTGGCTGTGCAGTGACCTTCTTGGCAATTCCCTTATGATCATATTTCCTATTCAGAATAGTTGGGAAGTTTAAACTCTGAATCTCTTCAATCTCAAGACCTACATGTTTATAATTATCTAGAGCATACACACCACATTGAATAGGAAAAGTAGGCCACATTGCATTTTTAGAATGACTTAGGTCCTTTGAAAGACCATGTCCTATGGTCTGGTAAGATATTTCTTCGAGAAAGAAGTTTATCAGGGATGTATAGGGGTAAAACATGGGGATGTGCAAGACTACCAAATATCTTGTCATAAAAGAATGACTCTTCTCCAAACCAAATCCCAATTGATAGAAAATTATTGTTAACTTTGGGTGAAACCCTAGGGGCATTCTTATAAAAGACACTTTGGTGGATGGGAAACATTACTCAATCTTAAAATTTATAGAAATGAGGGTAAAATTTTGACTCCTAGAGTATGTCATGATAAATATGGATAAAAGTAGGGTCTTCTATAGTCCATCTCCACCCCATAGAAGTAAAATCAGAGGTGAAACATATGTCATCCATTATATAGGTACTCATATAAAAGGGGGAACCACGTTCCATGAAACACTACATTTTCTCCTATAATTCATGATTTGAATGGTTATATTATCAAACAATATTCTTCCCCAATCCATAATATATCCATGAGGGGCAGCATCAATGAGTGGTACTCATTAGTTGAAGAATTCTGTGTATTAGGGTAACCATAGATCCTACATAACATAGCGGCTATTTGATAGTAAGGACCAGAAAGGGAGGAAATATAATACATACCCTAATCTTATTTCTTACGTTTGTTAGGATCTCTTCTCCAATTTATAATGCGCTCTGATTGAGGCTCATTCTCCTTCATGAACTTATGTATAAAATGCTTGTCATACTTTTACTGAGGTTGCGGTAGATGATACATTTTGCTCAAATAGCTACTAGTGAATGACCCAATGACTGTTTGCTTCTTAGTAATGAAATTCCTTTGGGCAATGTTCATATGATCAATAAATTCTTTAACCATATATGCATAAGGAAGGATATTGGGCCAGGATGCAATCCTATTAAAGAATGAATTGACAACATCACTATAGGTAGTTTCAGAGATCGAGGTAGAATCATCAACCATAACTATTTTCTCTGTTTCCCTCAGTCCTTCATCTTCAAAAATATTATAAATAGCTTTCCGAGAGGAGCTTCTAGCATTTGGAGAATAGGTTGTATCTGAGAATAATGCAGGCATTTTGGTAGTTTCAAGCAGAGGAGCAACCGATAGCTATTGAACGACGAGTTTCTTCCTTGCTTTCGCTACCCTAGACATTTTTAATGAATTTTTCTTGTTGGGACTAGCCTGTAATGGAAAAAAAAAGAAGAAGTGGAAATTCCTTAACCAGAGAGTTATTTAGGGTAAATAAATATTTTCCATAATGATTTATGTCTTTACGAGAAAATCCCAATGACATCAAGATGTAATGATTAAATCATTTAAAACATAAAAAAACATAAATTTTCTGATTTTGGAAATTAAATGATAAACGTGCATTCACATGGGTTCTGTACATGTCAACATATCGATGAATTTTATCAGGGAAATCTTAGGGATACACCTTTAAAACTTGTGGCATACTCACCTTCCGATAGGTGTTATTCAAAGATATAACGATAATGAGTTGTAAGCAAGAAGAGCCATTAGAGGTTCTATATCGGGGATGCAATATGAAATATTTTAAAAGAGCGCCCCTTGATATAAAAGTTCTAATATGGATAGGAGGTGAATATTGGAGGATGAGAGGTATCAGAATATCAGAGGATGAGGGACATCAGATGATATAAGAGGTATTAGATATCAGAGGTTTTAAAGCGGCACTTATTCTTAGCTTATATTTTATAACACTTTATTAAGTTCTTTCATAGACACTTTAAAAGATTTAAAAATGCTTGTTAAAATATTATAAAATGATTAGGGTTAAGGGTTTAGCGTTTAAAATGTTATAAAATTCATAGGGTTTAGGGTTTAGGTTTTAGCGTTTATAACACATTAGTAAATTTTTTAATAAACAATTAAAAAAAGTTACAAAACGCTTTTTAAAATGTTATCAAATTATTATGATTTAGGGTTTAGGGTTTACTGTTTAAGGTTTGGAGTCTATAACACATTAGTAAATGATTTTTATAAAGACTTAAGAAAATTACAAAACACCTTTTAAAATGTTATAAAATACTTATGGTTTAGGGTTTATACCACTTTAGTAAATACTTTTAAAAGCACTCAACAAAAGTTACAAAATGCTTGTTAAAATGTTATAAGATGTTGAGGGTTTAGTGTTTAAAATGTTATAAACTGCTTAGGGTTTTGGGTTTTTAACACTTTAGTAAATTCTTCTAATAAAACTTTAAAAAAAGTTACAAACTACTTTATAAAATGTTATAAAAAGCTTAGGGTTTAGGGTTTATAATGCTTTAAAATGCTTAGGGTTTACATGTTAGGTTTTAGGGTTTAGGGTTTAGGGGTTATAACACTTAGGAAAATGGTTTTAATAAATTCTTAAAAAAGGTTACAAAAAACTTTAAAATATATATAAATGCTTAGGTTTTAAGGTTTAACGTTTAGGGTTTAGTGTTTAAGGTTCACAACTCTTTAGTAAATGCTTTTAATAAATGTTATAACAGTTAGAAAACATTTGTTAAAAGGTTATAAAATGCTAAGGGTTTAGGGTTTAGGATTAAGGTTTCAAATGTTATAAAATCTTAGGGTTGAGGGTTTATGTTTTACCGTTTATAATACTTGAGTAAATGATTTTAACAAAGACTTAAGGAAAGTTACAAAACTCTTGTTAAAATGCTATAAAACTGTTACGATTTCGGCTTTAGGGTTTAGCTTTTAAAATGTTATAAAATTATTAGGTTTATGTTTTAGGATTGAGGATTTTAAATGTTTTAAAATGCATAGGGCTTGGGGTTTTGGATTTAGGGTTTAGGATTTAGGATTTAAAATGTTATTAAATGATCAGGGCTTTGAGTTTTATGAGAGTTTACCAAGTTCTTTTAATAAACAATTAAAACATTTTTACAAAACAATTGTTAAAATGTTATAAAATGCTTAGGATTTAGGGTTTATGGTTTATGGTTTAAAATGTCATAAAATTCTTAGGGTTTAGCGTTTAGGGTTTATAACACTTTTGTAAATGCTCTTAGGGTATACAGTTTAGGGTTTCTAACACCTTAGTAAATGATTTTAGGGTTTTCGTTTTAGGTTTTAGTTCTTAGGGTTTAGGGCTTAAAAATCTTTACTAAATCCTTTTGATAAACACTTAATTTCTTTTTACAAAACTCTTTTTAAAATGTTATCAAATTCTCAGAGTTTAGGGTTTAGATTTTATAACACTTGAGTAAACTCTGTTAATAGGGTTTATACTTTATAGCGATATAGTAACTACTTCTACTAAACACTTAGAAAGGAGTTATAAAACACTTGTTAAAATATTATAAAATATTTAGGGTTTAGCAATTAAAGTGTTATAAAATGCTTTGGTTTTATGGTTTAGGGTTTATAAGACTAGTAAATTCTATTAATAGACACTTAAAAACACATTTTAAAATGTTATAAAATGCTTAGGGTTTAGGGTTTAGGGTTTTAAATTTTTTAAAATTCTTAGGGTTTGGGATTTGGGGTTTACACTTTAGGGTTTATAACACTTTTTTAAATGCTTTTAATAAACACTTGAAAAAAAGATACATAAATCTTTCCAAAATTTTATAAAATGCTTAGGGTTTATTGTTTTGGGTTTAGGGTTTATAACACTTTTGGTAATGGTTTTAATAAACACTAAATTTATTTTACCAAAGGCTTGTTAAAATGTTTTAAAATGCTTAGGGTTTAGGGCTTACGTTTTAAAATGTTATAAAATGCTTATGATCTAGGGTTTATGGTTTAGGGTTTAAGAGTTATAAGAATTTAGTAAATTATTTTAATAAACACTTATAAAAAAATTACAAAACATTTAAAAAAAGTTATAAAATGCTTAGGTTTTACAGTTTAGGGTTTAATTTGTATAACACTCTAGTAAAATCTTCTAATAAACACTTAAAAAAAGTTACAAAATGCTTGTTAAAATGTTATAAAATGCTGATGGTTTAGG
Organism: Pinus taeda; assembly: GCA_000404065.3. Taxonomy (NCBI): domain Eukaryota; kingdom Viridiplantae; phylum Streptophyta; class Pinopsida; order Pinales; family Pinaceae; genus Pinus; species Pinus taeda. The sequence continues at coordinate 31,973 of APFE030223102.1, forward strand.
GTTTGCAGTTTAAAATTTAAAATGTTATAAAATTATTACGGTTTAGGGTCTAGTGTTTAGAGTTTAGGTTTTATAACTCTTTAGTATGTTTTTTTAATAAACACTTAAAAAAGTTTACAAAACCATTTTTGAAATGTTATAAAAATTTTGGGTTTTAAGGTTTAGGGTTTATAGTATTTAATAAAAAAAATTAAAAAGCTACAAAATGCTTGTGAAAATGTTATAAAATTCTTAGGGTTTAGTGTTTAGGATTGAAGGTTTAAAATGTTATAAAATTCATAGGGTTTAGGGTTTAGGTTTATAACACTTTAGTAAATTCTTTAAATAAAGACTTAAAAAAGTTACAAATTGCTTTTTAAAATGTTATAAAATTATTAGGGTTTACGTTTTAAGGTTATAAATGTTATAAAATGCTTAGGGTTTAGTGTTTAGGTTTTAGTAATTAGGGTTTATAACATTTGATTTAATTCTTTTAATAAACACTTAAAAAAAAGTTAGAAAACACTTGTTAAAATGTTATGAAATGCTTAGGGTTTAGGGTTTAAGTTTTAGGGTTAAAAATTTTATAAAATTCCTAGGGTTTAGGGTTTATAACCCTTTAGTAAATTATCTTAATAAACACTACTTCTTTTTACATAACACTTCTTTAAATGTTATAAAATTCTTAGGGTTTAGGGTTTATAACACTTCAGTAAATGATTTTAATAAACACTTAAAAAAAGTTAAAAACTTCTTGTTAAAGTGATATAAAATACTTAGGGTTTATGGTTCAAAATGCTATAAAATTATTAGGGTTTCGGGTTTAGGATCTAGGGTTTATGGTTTAGGGATTAGGGTTTAGGCTTTATAAGTCTTTAGTAAACACTTTTAATAAACACTTAAAGAAAAGTTACAAAAAACTTGTTAAAATGTTATAAAATGCTCAGGGTTGAGGGTTTATGGTTTATAACACATTAGTAAATGCTTTTAATAAATAGTTAGAAAAAATATAAAACGGTTTTTAAAATGTTATAAAATGATTAGGGTTTAGGTTTTAAGGTTTAGAGCTTATAACACTTTATTAAATGCTTTCATAAACACTTTAAAAAGTTACAAAACTCTTGTTATGATGTTATAAAATGTTTGGGGTTAAGGATTTAGGGTTTAAAATCTTATAAAATTCTTAGGGTTTAGAGTTTAGGTTTTAGGGTTTATCTTTTAGGGTTATAACACATTACTAAATTATTTTAATAAACACTTAAAAGAAAGTTACAAAACACCTTTTAAAATGTTATAATATGCTTAGACTTTAGGGTTTATAACTCTTTACAAAATTCTTTTAAGAAACACTTAAAAAAAATAAACAAACCACTTTTTGAAATGTTATAAAATGCTTACGGTTCAGGGTTTGGAGTTTATCATTTATAACGCTTTAGTAAATTCTTTTAATAAACACTTAAAAAAAAGTTACAAAATTCTTGGTAAAATGTTATAAAATGCTTAAAAGAATTCTGTAAAGTGTTATAAACCTTAAACCCTAAGAATTTTATAACATTTTAAACCCTTAGACATAAAAAATGGTCTTGCGAACAAGTTTCCATATTTCCTTCTGTAGTAGACCATGGAAAATTAAAGGTAGAAAACTTAGAGGTTTGCTGTCTTTAACACTTGTATCATAAGCTACTCTTCTAGTAGAATATGGTCTACCTATCCCCCAAAGAGTATAGTAAGAATAAGGTCCACCTTTCACCTGGAGAGTATAGCAAGAAATTCCCATTTTTTTTTCATTTCTTATCGTAGATAAGATCCTCTTTTACTATGTCTCCTCCTCGCTACCTAGATGGGCAGAGTTTTGACTATTGGACTATATGTTCCAGTTGTGTTTGTGGGCCAAGTCGGGTGCACTCGAGGCTTGCCAATGGTGCCTTGGGATCAGCAGATAGATGTGCCTTGATGAATGGGGGGATAATGATATTCGAATTGAAAGCCAATCCTAAAGTATACCTCCCTTGTCCTCCTTATTAAACACTGCAATTATAAACTCTTTTATTTCTTCCCCTCAAATCACTATTCTAAGTTCGAAGACAAAATACAAATATGTGGTGTGCATTACTTACGATCATGTTGCTTTAAGGGTGCTCAACACCTTGCGAGCCTCGAAGCCTTAGGCCAACAAAGGATCCAACTAATAAGAGGTTGATGAAGCTATTGGAAAATGTTACAACAAAAGGTTATTCCGAGTGATACTTTGAGTTAATTTTTTTGCACCCCAATTAACTCTACGTTAGCTTCCTGCTCTCTGCAATTACTACCTACTATTATCTCCAAATAAACACTAGTCGAGTCACAGTGACAAAGTATTATGAGTCCTGTTACTCTCTTGTCTCTACCTATCCTCACGCTAAAAACTTCAAGAGAATTGTGCTACGTGGATGACTCAATCTAATTCAATGTATGATAATAGTATGTAACTATTTTCATGCATGCATTGCATTTGCAAATTTAAAGCTAAAACAAAATTCATGATAATCTTATTAGAATGATTTTTCACAATCTTAAAATGACAAGCATATTAAATTGAAATTGATGATTTTTCACAATCTTAAAATGACAAGCATATCAAATTGAAATTGATAATGTGAACATTCCTTCAAAAAATGGGCTTTAAAAAAAGAAGAACATGGGAGACACCAAGGAGATTAGTGGTAAACAACAACATGATCTTTTGAATAGTTTCAAGGATCATGAAAGAAATGATCAATGGTAAAGAAGAATGTGATCTTTTGAATAGTATGAAGGATCATGAAAAAAATAATACAGAGGTGGCTCAATAAGAAGTGATCCAGAAAAAATATGGAAGAATTAACCAATTTATTATTATATAAAAATATAAAATATAATTATATTATTATTATTATAAATTAAAAAAAAACATTAATTGTTATATATATATTATATATATAATTTGAATTCATAAAAGCGAGATTACAGGTCCGAAAAACAAAACCGAGATTTGAAACGGGTCACAAAACTGCATACATTCTAAAGCAACCAAACAGCGTATATAAAACAGAGATATCAAAACCCTAGATATCCAGAGGATTTGGAAGTGAGATGCAAAGAGTGCAATATGTGTAATAATGTGCAACTGAGGACATTGATTAGAAGGCGCAAGTCGTCCTATTCCAGCCATCTCCAATGTAACATATAATTAACGTATTCACAACTCGATATGGAATTCTTTGTTTAAATGTCAATGAACGGGCTCTTCCGAAAAAACAAACATATAAATTCTATTAACCATGATCTTATAGTACACTATTTTATTAATATCTTTGGATCCAGTGATGATGAGAGATCCAGTGATCTCACAGGAATCAGCTTACATTCAAAAATGGTCTGACGATGGAAACAATGCATGTCCAGCGACTCTCGATCGAGGTCCTTCACAGCACTTTGCAGGAAATCCGACACCTGAAACTCTCGATGTTCTTCACAGCACTTTTCGGGAAACCCGCCACCTAAACCCGTTGAACAGCCGACAAAAGTGCGCCAAATAATTGAGGATATTCAAGAAGTGAGTGCAGATAAACTCAGAGCTTTGAAGAACCCGAGACGTCTACCAAGGGTCCGCGAGCTTTGCCTGTTCTTATCCGCGTTTTCCATTCAAAAGCCTCGATCAATTCTGAAATGGGTGCGGACCTTAAGGCAGTGGAAGAAGCAATGGGTGCAATTTCACTGTTCTTTGTTCACATGAGAGATTTTACGAGACCGTGTGTGCCGGCTGCCCTGGAATGGCTGTTGGCAAAGTATAGTCTGGAGACGCAGCATCTATTGTGGAATTAATGTCAAGCGACAGAAATGCTGCCGGAGAAATTGATAGCAAAGAAGGAATGATAGAGGGACTACTGAAGCAGTTTGACGAAAATCTGTATCCTTTCCCTACTGTGCCCTACCGATACCGACTATATTTGGAAGCTAAGGGTTGACACAGAAGGGTTTTCAGAGTATGTGGTTATCTTTGGCGAGATAATTCGCTCGACTTACAATGGCCATTATCTGCAACGCGAGATAATTCGCGTGAATTACCATGACTATTATGCTGAACGGTTATGATAAGTGAGTTATTCATAGCATACGCGAGTCACTTTAGCCCGGATATGCGATTTGCCTCTGGACGGGACACCGTATACGCGAGTTCATTCCGTCTAACCGACGCTGAACTCCGGCTATCCGCGGCGGTTATGCGAGGCATTTCTGGGCGAGCGGGTGAGAAGTACCGGATATGCGACTTATATCTCCCTGATATCCGAGTTATCATGCCGGATACGCGAGTTATCCACTGCACGTATAACGCGGATGATAGGTCGAGTTTCCTGCGGAGATAAGCCGCGTGCCCCATATATAAGCGGCGTATTTACCATAACTAACCGTCATTGCCCAAAATAACCAGCGTATCCGGCAAAGATTGGTCGGATGCCCAGAAATTTGGGCGCGTATTCGAGGAGATAGTTATCGCGTGAGCGTAAGATAAGATATTGACGGACAGCTTTGGCATATCTGCCCGCATATCGTGCGATTAACTTACTTATCAGTATCGCGTTGATATGAATAACCCACCAAGAATACCGCGTTGATAATGAATGGGCACTTATCAATATTTCCACAACGAATATCCATCTGACCTAACA
>APFE030223108.1:0-45693 GCA_000404065.3 Pinus taeda
GGGCGCTCCCCCGCAACTATGAATCGAACTGCCTGGGCAACTGAGTATTTGCACTGGTGTGTTCTCCATCACCACATCGATCTCCTCTTATAATCCATTGTTGGAGCACCAACGGCCAAGATTAAAGTTTAATCAATGGCTAGGATCATCTCTGGATCGATCTGTTTGAGTTTCTAGATGATTCTCACCTTATCTCAATTAATACTAATTAATTAACGATATTCCCTAAGTTTAGAATTAGGAAATATTTAAAAAGTGGTTAATAATCTAATTGAGACACTTCTAGGCGAAATTTCCGGAAACGATTTCTGGGTTTTGGAGATCTCATGTATTCTAGCCTCTCCACAAAATTTCAAGGCTAGAACACATCTGATGCTACAAAAACTAACACTCTCTCTCTCTCTTTCTAGGAGAATCCACGAGCCATAAATCTAGCCTTGTACTTTTCAACACTTCAATAGCATGCTTGATTTTGTAGATCCATTTTGAAGTCACAATAGACTTTTCTTTAGTTCTTGGCATGATTTCCCAAGCATAGTTCTTCATTATAGATTGGTACTCCTTAGTCATAGCATCTTTCAAAACTTGATGCTCAGTAGCTTATTCATAAGTGGATGGCTCAAACTCAATAATCTTACACATTATAGTTATATAACCAGAGTACTCCTCTGGCTTCTTGCTTTCCCTGAAGGTTCCACAAGGTTCAACCACCTCCTGCAAGGTAGAGGGCCTACATGATTTCACCAGTCCACAAAATGTCTCAGGTAACCCCTCAATAAATGCGTACACCCTCCTAGCATAATATAGGTCTGCGACCATAACTGAAACCCTCAAAAACTCTGATATTTAATGCTCAGGATGGCCAATCTCTCAAAGTTGGGTCAGCTCCCTGAAGTGAGCCTTCAGGGCCCTCTATCAAAATGCTCCACCACTCTCCGTGTGAAATCCTCATAAGAGGTCACACTGGCATGCCCCAATGTGGGCAAGCCGTGAAACCACCACTCATGTGCTTCCCCCCTCCAAGTGCAAGGTAGCCATTTTGATGGCTTCCAACTCCATCATTCGGTTAAGCTGGAAATAAGTATCCAACTTCTCCACCCAAGCTCGAGTCGTACCCTTAGCAGAGCCATCAAATGTGCGGAAGTACATCCTCCCAATGTTATGCTGCAACTCTAAGTTCTATGTACTCAGTCCCCCATTGTACCTACCCTTCTCATTCTGTTTGAGCTAGCAATAGTCTCTGAATGACAGGGATGCCTTGAAATCTTCCCCCATGGATTGCCACTCCCTGAAGAAATCTCCCATGGGCATCTGGTCATCTAGGCCTCCCTGCTCACTAGGTGTTGATGGTAGAAAAATAGGCAGTGTGGTTCTGGATGGCCCACTGAAAGCTGGTGGGTGAGTGGCAGGTGAAGGGTGGTCAAACTGTTGTGAGGCCCCTGAAGCCTCTCCAAATAGGAACTCACAATGAAGGCCCTTGTCCCTATTCTATTGTTTGATCTCCTCCAACATCTTCTTTTGTCCCTTAGCCAAATCATTGAGAGCCTTCAAGAGGCTATCGAATGTTGCTTCTTCCTTACTCTTAGGCTCTCCCATCTCTACTACAACTACTGCCTTCCCACGTGCCTCTGTATCAGGTGTAATCTCCAACTCCCTTTCCCTGCTCCTGTACCTTTGTCTTAGTAAGTCACGTTCTGCCTATCCTCCTCATTCATAGGAAATTTTCCCCACGACTGAGCCAAGATCTGAGCTTTGATACCACTACAATGTTCATAATTAGGAAAAATAGTGATATGCAAAGCAAACAATAAATACAACACTAGAAATTTCAAACACTCAAACACCCATGTAAACTCAAAAAATAATAATCTGTTCAGCCATTTTATTAAGCAATTGGGGCAATAGTACAATAGTGTAGAAGGAGTGCACCTAGCTTGCCTCAATGGCAAGCGTGACAAAACTCGAGTGATAAAATAACAAGCCCAGATGACAGAATCTATTGATCTAATGATGCCCTGCACTACCCCACAAAAATTACATTGTCTACTGGAAAGAAGCTACTAAAAACCCCACCTTCGGTGCTCAGAAAATTTTGCAAAATTAATCCCAAACTCCTCACAAATAACCCACCAAAACCCAGAAAGGGTTTGGTCTGGTTTTGACCCCCGAAATTCGGTCCCCAAATACCACGTCCTCCTCCAACTGTTGGAAAGTACAGCCTGTCTACTACTCCCAGAGAAAGCCCTCCAAATCACTCCAAAAAGGCTGAGTTAAACTCCCCAAAGGTTCTCCTTATTTCCCCTAGCAAACTCCAGCTCCACAACTCGACCCACAAGCTCCCATGTGTGCCCAGTGAGATGTTTTTGCGCTGGCCCTGGATGTTGTAATTCGTGCTTCCTTCAAGCAGCAAGCTCCTGCTCCAAAACTCCTCCAAAAGGTTGATATCCCACTAAAGATTCTATGCCAAAATTCTCTCGGCAACTGCTACCCGAAAGACCCCTGAAAAGACACCAGTGTATTCCCTTCCTGTGTCCTCTTGGAACACGCACTAGCTGAGCAAATGGTTGAGTGATAAGCTCTAAATCCCCTCCATCTCTTCTCCAATGTGGTGCGATTTGACCTCCCTAGGGTGGCACTCGAAGTCCCCCAAGAAAAGGAGAGTTCTTCACTTGGAAAAATCTGTGCTAAACAGCAATTGACCCGGCTAAGTAGTTTGAGTAACAAAAGTGAGTTCAATTAACAAAAGACCCCAAATGAGGTTGAGCTTCTCCTATTTATAATTAGATAGCTTCCTTTTGCCACGTGGGCTCCTCCATCTAGCTTTTCGACCTCCCTTCCTTGGCTATTCGAATTTCTCCTTAGGCGAGTGTGTTTTTCCTTGTGTGTTTGGCCCCCATGCTCCACTAACCAAGTATTTCGGCCTCCCTTTTCTCCTAAGTCTTTTTCCCAAAATTTTGTGGGTCCCATGGTTACCAAAAATGTCAAAATTGTGGAAAAATAAACTTGGGACAAATTAATTTAGGAAGGGACATTACATCCATGCCATGTGGAATTTTTTAGATTGAAGCATCCAATGGCTAGTTACAACTAGGTCAAACTTGATCAACATGTCACAACAGGTTTCTAAGGGGCACAACAAGCAAAGTGTTGGGCAGAATCACGTATGCAATATGTCAAGACTCAAAAGTAATCAACACAAAGAGACAAAGAATACATGTGTGTCATGTTTTAGAGATCAACTAGGACATTAGAGAACCAACACGGGGAGGTGATGACATGGCATTCAAGGTGATGATGTGGCAACAACCTACAAGATAACTAATAATTGACAAGTATTGTTATTGTGTTTTCTTCTTGAATGTGTATGAAAAGAAATCACTTAAGGCTATGGATGACAAACACACCTAACAATGAAAATCGCTGCCAAACATTGTAGATTTGCAGCAGATGATAGAAACAAAACCTGCCAAAGCCCTTATCTATGCCACAATCATAGTTAAACAACAAAATAGAATAGTAAAATAAGCGCAAATAACTCCAATAATCCAATGGAAACCAGATATATAAAGAATATATTTTATTAAACAACACTTGTGAAGGGAACAAATAATGTTACCAGTCCCCCTCTATGGGATGGGTTCTTGGCTATCCTCAAATGTCTTCAACTTTTATAGAGTCTCTCTCCTCTATAATATGTAAACCTAGCAACTAAATGTTTGAGCTCAATGAGAACTCAAATGGAAAAGAAAATGTTGAGCGATAGTGATAATAATAAGAGTTGCAACAGTGAGTGCAACAATGAAAATAATCGAAACTGAATAATGAATGGAAAACCCTTTTGTTTATAGCAAAATATTAGGTTATCCTCGAATAATGAGCAATAATAAAATATTACTAACCCCATTCTAGAAATAACCATTTGGAATATTTTATTATATTTGGTTAAAGGGAAAAAGTATTTAAACTTTTATTTAAAAATAATAAATAAATAAATGATTTATTTATCATCTCAAAAAATATGGTTAGGGAATAATAAACAAATAATGATTTATTTAGTTATTCCTAAGGGATTTGGTCAAACTTGACAAAATAATAACTAATTAGTGATTAATTAATTATTCCTAGAGAAAAATAAGATAATTAATGATTTCTTTATTAATTTCTCATAATTGGGTCAAATGTGACCAGGAATATTAATTAAACAATGGTTTAATTAATTATTCTTAGAAGATAATTAAATAAATAGTGATTTATTTAATTATTCTTCATGGGTTTAATTATAAATGACTGAACAAATGTGGTTTATTAAGTAATTTCTCACAGTGAAAGCAATTTTACTATGGTAAAATTGGCCCTACATGGTGTACTTCAATCCATCTAGAAAATTATGGCTAGATGATCAATTTTTTGTGATAACAAGTACCTAGTACAAACCCGGGCAAGCAAAGCAACATATCCAAGTTCCAAATTTGCCAGCAGGGCAAGGGCGTTGAAGATCCGGCAAAAGGGTGGCTATGTCAAATTATTCAATGGAAAAAGTCAAGTCAAACCAATCGTAGAAGGAAGATGGACTGGTAAGTTGGGCACTAGACCAAGAAAGTGGTCGTTGCAACATGAATTTTTGCACTAAATGACCAAGTTGATTTCCTCAACCAAGTCGCACTACAAGGACCAAGTCGAATTTGTCATGGACCGAACTAATTGAACGTTGAGCCTTCAAAGCTTACTATTTTGGCTATTAACCATTGTGAACCATGAGAAAAGAGAATTTTTGAGCCAATTCGTGGAGGTTTGTCCAAGACAACCCCCTTAGTGTGTGAATAAAATTATTTTTAATATTTCATGAATTAATTTACCAAGTCTCCAATATGTGGAAGACTAGTAAAATATTTTATTGAGGGAGAGTCAAACTAGCCATTAACTAGTTGTTACAATTTTTTCTATAAAGGCTAGCCCCCCCTCATTCGTAAAGTTGTTGTTTGAGATAACTGTCATCATAATAAAAGACCTCATTCTAGCAACACTATGTAAAAAATAAAAATAAAAAAATTATGCACTGTGTGGAATGAAGAAAATTCCAGAGGAAACATGAATGGTGAAGCTCCTAAGAAGCCCTAACCTTAAGGCTCTAATACTAATTGATATGAGCACAACACCAACAACTGATAATGACACACACAAGCGGATATGTAAGAGACAAATATGAAAGTAACGAGAGAATTGTCAAAACTGTATACATGATGTACAATCATTTGTACTATTATACATAGAGTACAAAATTGTGGGGAGTGTGATCTAAGTCAACAAAGTCTCCGATAAAATACAATAAACGGGGTGAGTAATCAATTTAGACTAAGTCACACAAGAAAGATGAAGATAATGTACAAAGTCTACAGAAGTACAAAACAGAAAAGTAAATAAATATTACAGGTTCACTAATAAATCTCATCATAAAAACAGTTTCCGATTGTTTAAATTATATAAGAGAAACACCATAGAATGCTGTTACAAAGAACTAGAAATAATAGACTGTATTTTGAACACATTAACATTAAAAAATAGAAGCAATTTGTAAGTGAAGATGACAGATAAGGATAGAATTTTATGTAATGTAACAAATAGAAACCTAATTTAAGGGATACAATTGTTCATGAAAGTTAAAAACAAAGCTCCAAACAAAAGAGAGATTCAGTGTAACTGTCAAAAGAGCACCCGTATCAAGACCATAAAATATTGTTTGTAATTAACCAACTGGTGGACTATTATTAATTAACCAACTGGTAGAGTATTATTAATTAACCAACTTCCTGATAAATAACTAATGACAAAACAATATTATTTCGAAGCACACACCTTGAAAAAAAAAATGAATTCGGGAAACTAAGCATGGGATTGATTTCAATTTCAATGATATCACATCATTTGTAATAGGCATATAAGACATACTAAGGGATGATGTTGATTAATTCAAAGCATGGATCCTATAAAAGATACATGCTAAAGCATGCACCTACTGCTTTTCGAGGCATTGTACATAGTAAATTAACTAATGTATGTCTAAATATTTGAAGAAACAAGAGGCCTTAGTCCAAGTTATGTGTGTAAATTGTAATATACAAATGTTAGACGTGCAAACAAATTATTTTATAAACTTTTCAATTCGTCCAGAGACCCATCTCGTATATACTCTACAAAATAGATAGTTTCGATTAATCTTTCAGCATCCTCTTTTCTTTTAATTTAGCATCCATACAGAAAAGTATTTTGACATAATATTTGCTGAAAACAGCAACTGTGGAACGGAAAATGACAGCATAGTGACTCTATAGTCTACAAGAAACTATCTCATATCCTTATGTCTTGATAAGCCAATATATGGGTCATAAGAAAAGTACATGTTTAGCCATGCCAAAGTCTGCCAGCTTTACTTGACCATTGGGATCTACTAGCACGTTAGCTCCTTTGATGTCCCTGTAATATTAAATATCATGATAAAAAGTGAAAAAACAATGACAATATTTTGTAAGCCACGACCACAGTGGAAAAATCAATTACCAATCTGCCTAGACAAGCAAGCATGCAATACTTTGGCAAATATACTCATTTGACATAAAATCAACTATGACTAGTATCAAGACCAGATCTGCTTAAGCACCTGTGCACAGTACTTTTGCTATGCAAATATGCCAATCCTGCAAGAATCTGTTGTGTATAGCTGCGAATAACTGGCTCTCCAAACTGGCCATACTCTTGAAGAAGTTTATGGATAGACCCACCAGACACATATTCCAAGTAAATATAGAGCTTATCATCAATCTGCACACATGAAAAGTCAGCCCATAATTAACAGCATTTCAAGGACATCAACAGAGTTAGAATTAGCAAATTATTACTAAGCATCTTACTACGAGGAATCTTTCCAGATTGAATGACATCTGCAAAAATGAAAAAGAAAATTCTATGGTCTTTTGCATGCATAAATATTCATCAGACACAAAAGAAGCATCCACTATGGATAGGATGCATTATTTAAGGCAGATTAGAGGTCTTAGAGAATTCTTTGGAGAAGGACATGTGAGGGGAACTCAAATGTGACTTTCTCGTATTAAAATTAGCATCTAGGTTTCTTAAAGAATAAAACATAATTTTAAAGTCTATATATTGTAAATGTGGATAGCTTGGAAAATTGCTTTGCATCTCTCATATTCTTGAGATTCTTCGTCCTGAGACTGGTCTATGCTAATGGTAGACATAGGAATTGAATGCTAGACATGTCTGAACAGATTCAAAAGAAACTAGGAATACAGTAAACGCCTTCTAGAAAAACCCTCATCAGTTTCATAGCAAGAAATAACACAAGGGCTTAAGAAGACAAGTTTTTCTCTCAAAACTACTTAGCAAACCTCTACACTTCCCCAAATTATGAAAACAAAAAGGTACCATAGTGTCTCACAAGCTCAACAACTTCAATATGATTAATATCTATTGGAAATCCCAACAAATCAAAAACTCTACATGCATGATTTTGGAGAAAAGATGGTGATTTTGGAATCTTAGGTTCCGGACTACTTATCACGATGTTACACATATATTGCAAGGTGGATTATGCAGCAGGACCCCATGGGCAAACATCCCGATTTTATCCTGAAATTGCAATTTTTTGGCCTAGCCAATGTTTGGCAATTTTTACTGATATTTTGGTGGTATCTTAATTTTTCCAATGTTTGCTGATTTTTTGTCATGTCCCCAATAAATAATTTCCTAAGTAAAATCAGCATTTTTTGCAATTCTGGCGTTAGGGAATATTTTGGCATATAAAACTTAGGAAAGGTGGGTTATGGAGACCCCACTTAATTTTTGGAGGTGTTACTCCTACCGCCCACACCTAACTACAAGTCAGTGAGAAAAGCTTTCAACCCCACAAAGTGTGGTTGGTGGCAGTGAACTAAGAGAAGGGGTTGTCAAACTAAATCCCTACTCTCTCCGTTTAAGCTATCTCTTAGGTTAAGTACGGGGGGTGGTCCCTAAATGGAAAACCAAGTTAAAAGAAATGTAAGATTTTAAGAGAGATGTTAAAGTGAAAGTGGATTATTTTTAAGAATTATGAGCAAAATATGACATGAGCAATAAAAATCACTGACATGATAAAACCATAAAACCAATGCCTTATAAAGAGTTTACTCAACAAAATAAAAAATATATTTGCTCAAATTACAAATACAATGCTTCCAATAATGAAAGAAAAGTAACCCTGAAATGCAAACTAAAAATGTTAGCACAAGATATTTGTAAGATATAAAATCAATTCATGAATCAAATTATATATTGTCAAAACTCAACAATTAGAAAATATACTTTAAAAAAATAAATAAGAGATGTTAAATGCTAAATCAAGATGTCAATATGGAATTAGATTTGAGCATGAAATGAAAGCACTTATTACCAATTTGAAGAATCAAAATACTTGCTTTGAAATGTTTCTTGAAAATAAACTTTGCAATATAAAAACTCAAAACATCAAGAGACAAGTACAATAAATGTGATGGAAGATGCTCTTAGTTAATTTTATTAGTTACCTCTACAACAAAAACGCAATTGAACTCTTCAATCCTCAGGCCTCACCCTCACCCAAAGATGTGGATCTCACAGTGAGGAGTCAATAAAGGAATAGAGGGTCCCTAAGATGTCTACTTCAACCAACTTATGTTGGAGGTAAAATTTTAATGACATTTGGAAGCCTTCCTATACTAAAATGCCTAGATGAGAGTGCAGATTGTGTTAATTCCCCAATTAAAATATACTTACATGCAAATGCTTCATAAATGGAAAATGAAATAGCTTGTAAAACTTTGAGAATTTAACATGTAAATGAATTCATATGTGCTTGCATGGAAAATAAGCAAATGAAGTAGATTGTTTTAAAGCTACGATTGTTCCAATAAGATTGCTTCAAAAGTTACCAATGTGTAAAATCAAAAAAAATGAAGCATGTACTTGAACAAATAATAAAAGTTTGCCACAATGTTGAATGTTTGCACATAAAATAAAATTTACTCAAAATTTACAAGTTGAAGCTTATGCATGTGAGAGATTTGAAATTAAGAAAAATTGCATGTGGATTGAAATGAATTAATTCATAAGCATGAAATTCAGTGTTTAGAAGCTAAAAAAACTAGAAACAAAAAATCAGTCAAACGATAAGAATTCTCTCCTGAAATGAAGAAGGGGGATGCCATGGGAAAATCTCAAGCTCCCTCAAAACAGAAATTTTATTTTATTAGTGCTTGAGATGAGTTAAAACGCCTCTAAAGAGCTACCCACGATATGAGAGATCTTTAGAAAGTGCAGAAATCTAACAAGGCCAAGCTCTCTCTCAAGAATATACAACAACAAACTACAAGGCTCAAAATATAATATCCCCAATTTTGATTTGCAGCATTAGGGATGAGTTTGGGGAGAGGACGCAATTCCAGCACCGAGACATAGGAGGAAAAGAGAATATTGTGGCTCTAGTGGAAAGTGTGGACGACAAGGAGAGAAGGAGCCACGAAATATAAATAGAGCAAGCGGCACTCATTTTAGGGATTCATTCATCTATTCAGAAATCTTGTCTTTGACATAGCACGCTTCAGATGAAGGAAATTCTAATAGTGTTGTTTAGCACATGAGTGTATCCGAGCAGAGATCTCAACCCTTGCTTCGGTGGACTTCAAGTGGCAGCCCAAGGAGGGAGTTCCATTCAGTGCTAATTCTTCCAACAGTGGGAGTGCGAGTTTGTGGGGAGGAGACACTAGCAGCAACGCAGGGACTACGCAATGCTTGGAGGAGGCACGCTTCGGAGTTGAGAAGTGAAAGGAGTTTGGGTCTAAGATTTGAGGAGTCCGAGAGAGCCCTTGCTTGGAATTTGCAACTATTTTGGGGAATATCCCAACACTTTGGAGAAGCAGCGGTGAAAATTCCTAAACCAAAATCCCTATTATAGCAACTAATGACATTTCTCCTATTTGTTAAATTCCTTTAAACAAATTACTTGCAGTTTACTACGGAAAATATTGAAATACATACACTTCAGCCTTCACTTAATTAAATATAATGCGGAAACAGAAACTGAGCAAGAAAGAAGATACAACACAATGACACCGTTATTTTTGGACAAATGTCCCTAGAAAAACCCAATGCGGAAAAACCGATGCAACAGATCTGAGGGATTTATTATTATGTAGTAGTAATTCTGAGTACAATTCCTTGGATGCTCAACTAGCAATCCGATACAGAGAGAAACTGGACAAAACAAATAGTGAGATGCTCTCACCCTGTCACTGGAAGAATCTAAGTCTGATCACGTTGGACTGGAGCCTCTGTGTCCCCTCTATGTGGCCTCTGTGCAGAAATACATATGCCTCACACAGTGTCTGCGTTTGTTTAGCACATGAGTGTATCCGAGCAGAGATCTCAACCCTTGCTTCGGTGGACTTCAAGTGGCAGCCCAAGGAGGGAGTTCCATTCAGTGCTAATTCTTCCAACAGTGGGAGTGCGAGTTTGTGGGGAGGAGACACTAGCAGCAACGCAGGGACTGCGCAATGCTTGGAGGAGGCACGCTTCGGAGTTGAGAAGTGAAAGGAGTTTGGGTCTAAGATTTGAGGAGTCCGAGAGAGCCCTTGCTTGGAATTTGCAACTATTTTGGGGAATATCCCAACACTTTGGAGAAGCAGCGGTGAAAATTCCTAAACCAAAATCCCTATTATAGCAACTAATGACATTTCTCCTATTTGTTAAATTCCTTTAAACAAATTACTTGCAGTTTACTACGGAAAATATTGAAATACATACACTTCAGCCTTCACTTAATTAAATATAATGCGGAAACAGAAACTGAGCAAGAAAGAAGATACAACACAATGACACCGTTATTTTTGGACAAATGTCCCTAGAAAAACCCAATGCGGAAAAACCGATGCAACAGATCTGAGGGATTTATTATTATGTAGTAGTAATTCTGAGTACAATTCCTTGGATGCTCAACTAGCAATCCGATACAGAGAGAAACTGGACAAAACAAATAGTGAGATGCTCTCACCCTGTCACTGGAAGAATCTAAGTCTGATCACGTTGGACTGGAGCCTCTGTGTCCCCTCTATGTGGCCTCTGTGCAGAAATACATATGCCTCACACAGTGTCTGCGTCCCCCTTGCTGGGAATCACGTTGCTCCTCCTTTGGACTCTATGTTGGCTGGAAATTCCGAATTTCTGCCTCCCAGTCTCAGCCCCCCGGCTCCTAGCTTCTGAAACTCGATTTCCTCAGCAAGAATTCAATGTCCCTCTAAAGCCTGTGCTACCACTGCATGGGCCAGCATCTGCCTCTCTCTGGACGTCGTTCTGCCCTCTCTGCCTTGTACTCTTCGACCCAGGAAAAATTCCCCCTTCCGAATACTATCTCTGTCCCACTGCAAAAGATCACTTCGATCACTCCTCTAGCAACTATTGCGCTACCCTCTCTGAGAAATTCGATCTTCTTAATCTCTCTCAGTGTGTTTTCCAAATGACCCTCAAACCTACTTAAATAATCTTCTCATTGACATTCAACGGCCCAGATTAGAAACTAATCAATGGCTAAAAACATTTATGCTTGATCCTCGTCTTCTTCTAGAAGTTACACCCACAGTTAGATTAATACCTATTAATTATTTTAATTTCCTAAGTTTAGACTTGGGTCCCATTAAAA
Organism: Pinus taeda; assembly: GCA_000404065.3. Lineage (NCBI taxonomy): Eukaryota > Viridiplantae > Streptophyta > Pinopsida > Pinales > Pinaceae > Pinus > Pinus taeda. The sequence continues at coordinate 11,723 of APFE030223108.1, forward strand.
ATAATTTATTATTTTAATAAAATTGTCTTCGGGTGGAATTTTCCAAAATGTTTTCTAGGTTCTTTGGAATACATGTGCCCAAGCCTCTTTACAAAATTTGAGACTTAGAGCACATCTGATGCTACTAGAAATCAACACTTCCTGTTAGCGAGGAATGTGCTCTAGTAATGCCTCCTACTGAAGCATCACCTTGACTTCATAACATCGTCCTTTGTGTTGTTGATGTTTGACATGATGTCCACCAACTACTACATTGTTGCTGCAACTGTACTACTGCTAACACTGCTATTGTCAACATTGCATCCATACTACAGCTCCCTCTAAATTTCTGCATCCGTGCTATTGTTGGCACTACCACTGCAAATTGTTGCTACTACTGCATCAGCAACAGAAAAGCATCCCAAATTACTGAATTGGTGTTCGGTATGATGCATCTCGATGCTGAAGATCTGACTGTTGCTAGTCCCATGCTCTCCCTCTGAAGCCACTGTGTTGTTGTTGCCACTGCATTGTGCCTCCCTGCACTATTGCAACTCTGTACTACGCTGCTCAGACTTGGCGTTCTAGCCACTACATTTGCTACTCCAACACTCCTCTGCACCAACTAACACTAGTTCATCCTGCTACTTCTAATTTGGGCTCCCGTAGCAAGGAATTGATCTGAGAGGTTGGCTCCTCAAGGATCCTGCCCATCTGTAGCTCTTTCGAACTACAGTTCTAAATAAGCCCACCTCTCTCCTAGAGGTATCTCAGCTGTCATTGCAAACTCCTCGATCTTCGCCGGTGTAGCCTTCAAATCGTGCTTCTCATCTTTGTCCTTCTTCCTGAGAGGACATTGTGTTGCGTAGTGACCCATTTCACCACGCCTGAAGCATTTGATCTTCAAGACGTCCTTCTTCTGCCTCTGTTGCTTCTGTTGCCCCTTGGATGCAAGGGTTGCATTCTCTTCCTCCTCCTTGGGTTGCGACCCACTATTGTTGCTTCTGTCAAGCTTACACTTGACTAGATCTCTCCTCAACTCTTCCTGCTTGAGAATTGCCCACATACTATCCCAGTCTGGCAAAGTTGCCCTACCCAGGATGCTCTGGACAACGATTTGCCACTCTTCTGAGACTAAGTTTAGGACCAGTCTCACCATTTCGGAACCTTGAGGTGTAGACCCCACAGCGGCTAACTCGTCCTAGGTCTCCTGAAGCTTTGTGAGGAACAGATCTATGCGCTCCCCCTTCTATATCTTGTGCAGATCTCAGTTTCTGCTCTAAGTACAGCTTTCGTTGCTTAGAAGATCCTTGATACAGCATTGCCAAGGCATCCCACATCTCCTTAGTAGTCCCTCTGCTAGCAATGTGACATACCACGTGATCCTTTACTCCATCAAGGATGATCCTCTTAGCCTTTGCTATTTCTCCCTTGTACTTCTTCAACAGATCTGGATTTGTGGGTCATCTACCATGCTATCAACGTAGACTTTGAGAAAATGCTCATCCAGAAGGCATGACATCATTGCCTTCCAAATCACATAGTTGGATGCCCCATCCAACTAAGTCACCCTGAATCTGTACACCATCCTGTCATAAATGAATCCCTCAATACCAAGGTCCCATGCTAATCTAACAAACATGCCACCATGTCGACATTGTGCCACTCTGATTACATTTGTCTTCCCATCGTGCGCATACCATATCCTCCGCTCTTGGAACCTGATGGTGAAATACTGATAAAGGCTAAATACATCATGCCTAGGCATCTCCATGATGCCAAAGCCTACCCATTCAAAGCTAACCCTGAACCTGTGCAGCAATAGGGAAATCCTACCTTGCCATAAAATGAAGGCCACTGTGAACCCCCATGTATCAACCCAAGAGTGAGCTAGATCACTCTCTTCCATGGCTCCCCTCATCAAGAGACAAAGTGATCTATACCCCACTAAATCCATGGATCCCATAGCCAAACCTGTTGCGGCATAGCTCTGACGACTGTTGGAATCCATCCGTGCCTCATCTCTAGTCCCTACATGTAATCAATATATAGGCTCCATATATCATGAACTAATTTGATGCATGCTAAACAGCCCTGTGATAGACACTGCGTAGTACTAATGACCGCTAGAAACCACATGTGCCAAATAGCTACCCCTAAATGCAACCAATAGATGGTATCTGATACTCGTAATTGACTCAGTGCATGTGGATCCATCTTGCTCCTGCCAACCATCACCATTAAGTCTGCCACTAGCCCTCTCAATAATGTGCCAATACAATGTCTGGATCCTGGACACATACTAGCAAACTTCCTCAACCGTACACGGTATCCTCTGCTCATGCATGGTCTTGACATGCCCTATGGAAAGAGTGACACGTCTCCCTCGTGACCATCTCCCCGGGCGTAGAATTAGTGATGAACGATATGTCACCCCTGCAGATGATCACCTCATCCCGCAACCTATGGTTGTCAACTCGTGCACCGACCCAATGCCATCGTTTAGAGGTCTCTCCCCTAGTGCGCTGAGTGTCATCCAAATATCTCAGGTGAGTTCTTTGTCCCTTGCTACTCGTGCCCATAGTGGCGAAGGACTACAGTCAAATTGTCTGTGCCTGTAAGTGATGTAGAAGAAGGACAGGCATGTGAGTCCCCATGGATACCGTCGAGTATCGCGCATCAATGTCCCTATCGATCCTTAGTGAACTACACCCAAAGGTATACCCTATGTCTCAGTCCATAAGTCTCCCTGGAGGCAACCCTCCAAGACCCCGGTATGTAGCACCATATGCCCTTGCATACCACCAAGCATCCCTATACACCTTGGCATGCCACTGTACATTGCCGCCTACCCCTGTACACTGTTGGATACTTCCTGCTACTGCTGCCCCATCCTTCATCATCTCATGTCTTGTCAGTGTCACTATACCTGACACTCCCCGCGAGTACTCAATGCGATGTGAGTCACTCCTACTCCACGGTGTAAACTGACATGCTATGTAATATCCCCTTTAGGAATATTCCTCAAACCCCAGTAAAACTCCAACCAAATACATGCAAATGATATAATAACCGGGAAGCTCAAAATGACAAAAATAACAAAGGTGCATCATATAATAATGTAAACATGAAATATAAGCAGATACTCAAGAAATGCAGTGAGAAATGTTAAGCCATTTTATTATACTGAGCAATAGAATGAGTACAGGAGGTGATCAGAAAGATGGCACCTTGACTTGTACAAGGCAAGTGAAGAAATACACTCAACCCCTCTATGAACTGCGTCCAAGCTACTGGAGAACTGTCATGCTGCTACTGCAGCTAGGAATCAAATAAGGAGTTGGGGTTGCTTCCCTCCTTAGAAAAGGCTGAAACTCTAGAATTGGACTCTACTCAAGAAACCCAGAAAAGCCCAGAAAGCTTTTCTGAAATGGCCGACCCCCGAAGATCACCCCTTTGGGGTTCTGCGCAGTCCCTCAATGCTCTGCCCTGCCACTGAATGAAACCCTCCAGAAATCTGCCTGAAACCCCTGCCAAAACTCTCCAATATGCAAGGGTTGATCCCCTGCTTTATCCCTCAGCACAAATCCTCCTGCAAACCCTCAACCCAGCGTTCCACTGGAAAGAACTGCATCCCTCTCTCAATGCTGCGCAGTCCTCCAAAACGCTGATGAAACTACTGTTGAAACGCTGATAAAACTACTGCTGAAATGCCAATGGAAATACCTTGCCCGAGCAGGCACTCGAAGTCCCCCGGGGCTAAGGGTGAGATCTCCGAACAGAGACAATGCACTAAACAGTGTTGCAGACTAGCTAAACAGCTAGTGTGCTCTAAATCGAAATGACTATCACAAATGCTCATAACTGAATGATCAAAATGAGGGGGCTCCTCTCTCTTTTATAGCCTTTTCCTCTCTCAATCCAAAGGCTCACCTCCTCCTGCGTGATTCCCCTCTTGCCATGTGTTTCTTCCCTCCTGCGCAGTCCCTCCATGTGTCTGCGTGGGCTCCATTTCTACGTTCCCCTTTGGCCCCCTTGGCTCTCCTTTAAGTCACAATGTTGTGCTACTAGGAAGTGACTTTTTATTCTAAAAGTGAGTTATGTCCCCCATCCTCACATTTTTTATTTACAAATAACTATAGAAGGCAAAAATTGAACAAAATCGAATATTCCAATTAGCCATGGCTAATTAGGAATATTACAGTCTCCCCCGGCAAAATGTTACTTGTCCTCAAGCAACTGAAGTGATGGATGTTGCAAGATCTTCTCACTCTCCCAAGTGGCATCCTCATCCAGCAAATTCTTCCACCTCACCAAGAATTACCGGATCGTCCTGCTCCGCAGCTACCTCTCCCCGGTATCAATGATAGAATCCGGCTGCAATACCAAATGCCCCTCGTCATCCATGGGTGGTAGCTCATCTGTCACTGTCACCTACTACCCCAATGCCTTTCTCAGGCATGATACATGAAAAACGTTATGAATCTTGCTGCCTTGGGGCAGCTCCAACTCATATGCAACCTGTCCAATCCTGCATATCACCTTGTACGGCACATAAAAGCGGGGCTTGAGCTTCTCAGCCCCCTTCTGTTTTAGTGACGACTGTCAGTATGGCTGTAATCGTAGGTAGACCATGTCCCCTACCTCGCACTGTCTCTCCACCCAACCCCTGTCGGCATACAACTTCTGTTGGTTCTGCGCTGTAGCCATGTTATCCTTGAGAGCTTGGAGAATATCCTGATTCTCTTGGATCCAAATCTTGGCTCTAGGAACCTTGCTATCACCAAACATCACGTCAGCAAAAGATAAAGGATGATACCCATATAAGGCATAGAATGGTGACATACCAATGGACATGTGATGTGAAGTATTATAGCAGTACTCCCCCAGATGCAGCCACTTCAACCATGCTCGCTGCTACCCACTGACATAGTTACACAAGTAGCCCTCCAGCCACTTGTTAACTATCTCTGTCTACCCATCCGTTTGTGGGTGATAACTGGAAATCGATGTCAACTCCGTCCCCACCAACCGAAAAAACTCCTATCAAAACCCGCCCATGAAACGGCTGTCCCTATCACTGATGATGGTCTTAGGAAGACCATGTAGCCTGAAGATCCCTTTGAAGAACAGCTCGGCCACCTGTGTTGCTGTATAGTGTGCAGATATGGCAAAAAAATGTGCGTACTTCGTCAGTCGATCAACGACAACAAAGATACAATCCTTGCCCTGTGCCATGGGCAACCCTGTGATGAAGTCCATCGAAATACTCTCCCATTTCCCCTCCGGAATGGAAAGAGGCTACAATAATCCCGCGGGATGGCTCATCTCTCCTTTGTTCCTCTAGCAAACATCGCACTCCCAGATGTGCTGGAGTACGTCCTCCTTGAGGCCCTTCCATGAGAACCTCTCTCTAATGGCCCTGTAGATTTTGGTAAACCCCTGATGTCCTGCCAATGGTGAATCATGTGATGCCTGGAGTATCTTCTTCTTGAGCTGAGACCCCTCAGTCAAAAAGGTCTAGTCCCTGTAATAGATGATCTTATCGACCACTCTGTACCTGTCATCTATCACCTGCCCATCCAGAACCTCACATTCAAACCTGTCCTTCGAGTACTCTACTAAGAGTCGAGCCCTCCAGTGTGTATCCAAGCTCATAAGAGACAACGTGGCTGATCTACGTGAAAGGGCACCTGCTACCACGTTGTTCTTACCCTTGACATACTCAATGTCAAAGTCATATGCTTGGATCTTACTGATCCACTTCTGCTGCCTCTCTTGTAGCTGCTTTGTTAGGCCCCTATACTACTAGTGTAACCCCTTATTATTATTAGTACAACCCTCTTATTATATTGATGTACCCATGTAGTGCCCATATTGTTACTATTGTGCCCCATAGAAGCCCACTATTGTTATTATTGTGCCCTACATTATTTATTGTTATGTAAGACTCTGATTATATATGACCCTTTAGACTTCTACTAGTATAAGAAAGAGGTCTTCTCATTTGTATCATCCAAGAATTGTTCATTTATGTAATGTGAAGGGAGGTTGCCCCCCTTGAAGAGGCTGAATTCTAAGGCATTGATCTATCTTTTTCTATCTTTTCTTGAGCTGGTTTCATAACATTTGGTATCAGAGCTTTGGATTATAGGGTTTCGCTGCTCCAAACAGGTCATCGTGGCATTTTCGCCATAACTTTTTTTCTGTGACGTTTCAGAAGTCACAAAAAAAACCCATTTGAGGCTGTTGTGATCAGTCCTCACCCTAAACATGTACCCACCAAATATTGCCAGTACTTAGCCAGTGCATGCATGATGGCCAACATCTCCTTGTCGTATATAGAATACAACCTCTCGTGCGGAAGGAGCTTCTGGCTCTCAAAGGCTATAGGGTGACCTCATTGCATCAACACTACGCCAATCACCTCTCCCGACACATCACACTCCAAAACAAATGGCTGCGTAAAATCTGGCAATGCAAGCACTATGCCGCTGCTCATAACCTCCTTGAGCCTGTCAAAGGCTCGTTGCGCTGTATCCGACCAACTGAATGCCCCCTTCCTCATCAAATCTGTCAGGGGTGCAACAAGCTGCAAGAAACCTCTGACGAACTTCCGGTAGTAAGTACAAATGCCAATGAATCCTTGAAGTTTCGTCACGTTTCTTGGCTCCAGCCATTCTCTGATGGCCCTAATCTTCTCCTCGTGGACTCTCACTCCGTCCACCCCTATGATGTGTCCCAGATACAACATCTCTGTCAACCCAAACTCACACTTGGAGAGTTTGGCATAGAACTGCTGCTCCTGTAAGATACGCAATACTGTCTCAATGTGCTGGAGATGCTCCTCCCAAGTCCTACTGTAAACGAGAATATCATCAAAGAATACCAACACAAACTTCCTCAAGTGACTACAAAAGATGTGATTCATGCAGGACTGAAATGTAGTCGGGGCATTGGTTAGCCCAAAAGGCATCACCAAGAACTCAAAGTGCCCATAGTGACACCTGAAGGCGGTCTTGGGAATGTCCTGTTCCCTCACGCGAATCTGATGGTATCCCGATCTCAAATCAATCTTTGAGAAGAACCATGCTCCCCTCAACTCGTCCATCAACTCATCGATCCTAGGTATGGGGTACCTGTTCTTCAGGGTCTTCTTGTTCAGGGCTCTGTAATCAATGCACATCCTCAATGTACCGTCCTTCTTCTTCACCAACACCACAGAAGAAGCAAAAGGACTCGTGCTCGGTCGAATGTGCCAAGAGCCGGCAACTCATGGATAGCCCGCTCAATCTCATCTCGATAGGCCTTGGGATGCCTACAGGGGTTGGTGATCACTGCCTGTATGCCCTGCTCAAGCTCAATGGTGTGCTCAAACCCCCGATCTGATGGCTGCCCTGGTGGAATCTCCCCGAACACTATGGCATACCGATCAAGGATGGACTGTATCTCTGGATGTACCATCTGACTTGTAGTCCCTGCCTCTGATGCACGTAGCTCCATTGCCCACTCTATGTCTCCCTTCCGAAACACTGCCTCCATCCGATGAGCCGACACAGTCTGAGGCGGATATGTGTGTTGTCCCCGTATCTTCTCATGCCTCCCTGTCTTCTCATCATCCCACTACATCTCTAGGGTCTTCCAATCCGTCGTCACCTTCCCTAGAGTGATATGCCACTGAACACCCAATATCATGTTGGTGTCTAGGATATTGACCATGAAAAAGTGGTCAGTCAATGTGTAGGTGCCCATCGTCACTGAAAGCTCTGGAACATAACGAGCACACGTCATGGTCTAATCTCCTGGGACCAAGATTGAAAACCCATCAAAGCTCTCTGTCTGTATACCTCTCCGCTCAACCATCTGTGCATCGATGAAGTTATGGGCCGCCCCACTGTCAACCAAAACTGATACTCGCTGGCCACGTACTGTCCCTCGTATGCATAGTGTCAAATACTTGGGAACTCCTCGCAATGCTGCAAGGGCCCCTCCGGTGTGTGCAAAAGATGCACCACCTGCTGTTGGCAGTGGAGGTGGCAAAGGTCCCTGTATGGCATGGCTATCTCCTGCCTCCACATCATCCTCGTCATCCTCTTCTCCACTACTCGCGGAGAAGACCTCAATAAAATTTGCTTTGCCAGCAGCACATCTATGTCCCGGTGCCCACGGCTCCTGACATGTGAAGCACAATCGCTTCTTCTTCAGCTCCCTCCTGACATCGTCCTCAATCTGTACTCGTCTTGGATTCCCCTTTGGAGGTGAAATCCTCACATCCTTCCCCTTAGACTGAAAAAGGCTATCTTTGGGGGTAAGGTGTCCGAGTCCTGGGTAAGGCATCCTGTAAGTCCCGGGTCCTGCTGATAGCATCCTGGAGTGTGGCTGGTCTAGTGGATCGGACTAGACCCCAAAGTGGCTCTGCTAACCCCTCAAAATACATATAGACCCTCCGCGCTGTGGATAGGTCTGGCACCATCACAGAGACCCTCAAGAAATCTGCAATGTAGGTCTCTGGGCTCCCTGTCTGTTTGAGCCTCGTCAGCTCAACAAAATGTTGGTTTGGATCCCTCCGATCAAATCGCTCCATCAATCTCCTGGTAAACTCCGCATATGTCGTCACTGTAGAGTGCCCGAGTGTAACCTTCCCATGAAACCACCAATCCTGGGCCTCACCATCCAAATTCAATGTTGCCACCTTGATGGCCTCTGCCTCCAACATCTGGTTAAGCTGCTCCACCCAAGACTGCGCCGAACTGTTTGATGAACCATCAAACGTAGGCAAGTGGAATCTACTCGTTGCATAGTGGGTGTCACCATCATGGTAATGGCGGTTTCCTCTGTGATGGTCGCGGGGTCTACTATCCCGCTGGAGCTGAACAAAGTCTCTGAATGAAAGAGCATCCCTAAACTCCTGCCCATAGGCTTGGTACTCTGCAAAATAATCGCCCATATGGCCGAGCTCTGCCTCCTTATGGGCTCCGACCCCCATGTCTGCTCCTAAGAACGTGGGCATGGTAGAGTGTGTAGGGGCATGCAAAGCCACTTGCTGCGTAGTATCACACTGCTCTGGCAAATGATGGGATGCACCCGATCCCTCACCAATCTGAAAAACCCGTGGGCTCTCACGCTGTTGGGCCTCTACTACCGTGAATCTCTGCCCCATCACCTTAATCTACCTCGACTGATCCTGCACTGATCTGAGGAGCATATTCATAAATCTCTTCCCGTCCTCGTCTGCCATCGGATTCCTCTACTCTGCGTCCACCACAGGCTCCTCCTGTTCTGCGTCCACCACCGAAACACAATCTCCCTCTCCGCAGGTGTTCTCCAACCTACGCTCACCGTCACTGTATTTCCTACCTTTGTAACAGATGTAGGGTTTCTCCCTCGGTGTCATAGACTGCTAGCTCCACAGGCTGACCCAGATCTATGCTCTGATACCACTGTAATATCCCCTTTAGGAATATTCCTCAAACCCCAGTAAAACTCCAACCAAATACGTGCAAATGACATAACAACCGGGAAGCTCAAAATGACAAAAATAACAAAGATGCAACATATAATAATGTAAACACGAAATATAAGCAGATACTCAAGAAATGCAGCGATAAATGCTAAGACATTTTATTATACTGAGCAATAGAATGAGTACAAGAGGTGATCAGAAAGATTGCACCTCGACTTGCACAAGGCAAGTGAAGAAATACACTCAGAATAGCAAAGAATGGCCCCTCTCTAAACTGCGTCCAAGCTGCTAGAGAACTGTCGTGCTGCTAATACTGCTAGGAATCAAATGAGGAGTTAGAGCTGCTCCCCTCCTCAGAAAAGGCTGAAACCCTGGAATCGGACTCTACTCAAGAAACCCAGAAAAGCCCAGAAAGCTTTTCTGAAGTGGCTGACCCCCGAAGATCACCCCTTTGGGGTTCTGCACAGACCCTCAATCTCTACACTACCACTGAATGAAACCATCTGGAAATCTGCCTAAAACCCCTGCCAAAACTATCCAATATGCAAGGGTTGATCCCCTGCTCTATCCCTCAGCACAAATCCTTCTGCAAACCCTCAACCCAGCTTTCCACCATAAGAACTACGTCCCTCTCTCAGTGTTGCGCAGTCCTCCAAAACGCTGATGAAACTGTTGCTAAAATGTTGATAAAACTACTGCTGAAATGCCAATGGAAATACCTTGCCCAAGCAAGCACTCGAAGTCCCCTCGGGCTAAGGGTGAGATCTCTGAATGGAGACACGCAATGCACTAAACAGTGCTGCAGACTAGCTAAACATCCAACGTGCTCTAAGTCGAAATGACTATCACAAATGCTCATAACTGAATGATCAAAATGAGGGGGCTCCTCTCTCTTTTATAGCCTTTGCGTCTCTCAATCCCAAGGCTCACCTCCTCCTGCGTGATTCCCCTCTTGCCACGTGTTTCTTCCCTCCTGCGCAGTCCCTCCATGTGTCTGTGTGGGCTCCATTTCTGCGTCCCCCTTTGGCCCCCTTGGTTCTCCTTTAAGTCACAACGTTGAGCTACTAGGAAGTGACTTTTTATTCTAAAAGTGAGTTATGTCCCCCGTCCTCACCTTTTTTATTTACAAATAACTATAGAAGGCAAAAATTGAACAAAAACAAATATTCCAATTAGCCATGGCTAATTAGGAATATTACATGCTACCGCACACCACCACGCACTCCCATGTTCCTTTGCAGGCCACTACACCTCACTGCATAACCCTGCACACCACTGGATGTTATGGCCTAAAATTGGAACAGTACACATCAGTTCGCATCCCTCTACATAACACTAGACCCTACGACACAACTGTGTAGTCCTATGTACTACTTACTGCCTACTGTCATACCACCCTATAACACACGGTATCCCGCATGTGCAAAAGTATCTGCCACTCTGCTAGTGAGCCCACCATGACACGAGCCATATCTCCTCGTCTGTCCCAGTAGACCTGAGTGGCCTAACTCCGCTCCTAGAGGGGATATCTCCGATGTGTCCTTGGCGACTCCTGTGCCCAATACCTCAATGTGAGAACATCGTCTCCATACAATGTCCGGTTCAGCAACCTACCCATGCCACCTCCTCCAACCAGCTCCTGCAAGAGAATGTTAATCATCCTATGGCCCCATGCGCAACCAACATGCCAAAACAACCCATAGAATCTACTCACAAACCACCTGGCCATTAGTGCCAACTGGAACACCCCTAAGGAATGCATGTGATCAGCCACTGGGTTGATTACCTCATCAATGCCATAGCCATCCTATATGTTTGATATTAGATAGGAAGCCCCACCCGGATCCCAATTCCAACCTGGGCCTCCATTACCCTCAGTGTCTGAGAGCTCCCACTGTGCTTTACTCCAGACTATGACCATCTCCATGAGTCCAACCCACTCCACTGGGTACCAACTCAGAATCTCTCACCATCCAACCCCAAAAGAGGGATCGAATGCACAAACTCCCACACATAGAACAAGCCCTCCATCCCGCGAGTGTTGCACCTTGCGCAGCTCATGTCGTATCATCTCACCATCTTGGTCGAAACATAAAATCTGTCGAGGTGACTCTACATCTCTCTCTCTCTGTTGTGCAAAGGTAGCCTAGCAATTTTGAGAGCCCCATCTATATGAGCCCAAAGAGAGCCACTGTTTGGAAGTACTGCAACTCTATTGACAGTTTGTGCATCTATCTGCTCTAAATCGGTGGCTAGCCCAAAATATGATTGCTCGTCCTCCTCCATCATGGGCTCAACATGAGCCTCCAACTATTCCTCCATAGACAACCAGACATGCAAGACATGCTCACCAATCAGTTGTAAGTGGTTGTCATCCTGAAGCTCTATCATAGACCTAGATGCCTCTGTACCTATCAGCTCCTCTCACGAACCCAAGTGGTGGAAATGATCCCGAGGTAAATTGCGCCTTCCTCCAACAATTTTTGTTGTTGGCTGCTGAATGGAACTAGGAATTCTACCCTCAAAAGTGCTCAGAAAATTCTGTAAAATTAATCCTAGCCTCCTCTCACCAAACCCACAAAAACCCAGAAAGTGTTTGGGTTGACACCGACCCCTGGTGACCCCCAACAAGTGTAAATCGCCCAATTTGGCCAGAAAATTCCCCACATTTGATATTATTGAACTATGCCCAAATCTACCGTGGGAAATTTCCCCCTGCTCCAGCTAAATTCTCCATTGAGAAATACCTCCTATCTCCAACCCTTATCTCTACTGACTCCACTTCTCTAAAGCCATACACAACACTTGGTCAATAGCTTATGCGCCCTTGCCAAAAGATAGAAAAATCAACCCAGGTAATAGCCTCCAATCCAGCTCAGCAAATCACTGTCCAAACTTCAATCTAACAATAAGAAAGCTTTGCAAAATCTCAAAGCCTCTAACCCATGCTTGCTCCCACAATGTGCTCCACAAAATATCTTTGCGCCTAAGGAAAACACATTACTGAATAAACTCCTGAAATGATGTCCAATGGAAGCTCTGAATTGAACTCCCCAAATTGCCTCACTAGGGAGACACTTGAAGTTCTCCAAAATGAGGGTGGAATTCCGCTTGGAATTCATGGTGCTAAACAGCACTGTGGTCCTTGTGCTAAACAGCTCCAAGAGAAGATGAAATACAAAGTGTAATAGCCAAAAGATAATCCACAATCTGAGTCCATCCTCCTTTTATAATTTCTCCACATGCCTCTAGACTCCCTTTTTAATACTATTTTATTAGTGGGGGGCCATTTTCCGCTAAGTTACTTTTGCCGCCATTTAATAAAATAATAATTTTCCACTTTTCCCCAATAAAATAATACTAGCACCTTTCTCCAATAATATTTGCCACTTTTTAGTTAATATTACTAAAAATGGGAAAAATTCCTTAGTGACTCCCATGCCCACAAAATTGGGGATATTACACAAGGTCTGAAAACTTATGCAGACAGCATTCTAGTAGAACCTACATACCAGCAACAGTTAGCATCTTTCAGGGAAGAGATGGCCAAAGCGAAGCAGATGTTCCTAGATGGAGCCCGGGACTATATAGTCTCACACATATCTAGCAAGAATACAGCCAAGGAGATGTGGGATGCTCTCGCAGGATTATACCAAAATCCTTCCAAACAGCGGAAGATGTTTTTCAAGGAGACGTTGCAGAATACTAGGATGCAAAAGGGTGAAGGCATAGATCTCTTTCTCACTAGAATTCAGGATATCTAGGATCAGCTTGCAGCCATAGGAGAAGCGCCTCAAACTACGGAGCTTGTGTGTTTGGCCCTGAACAATGTCACAGAGGAATGGGAAATCTTCGTCCAAGGCATTTTGGGACAATATACATTACTAGGGTGGAATTCGGGACAGGATGTGGTCAGACCTACAACAAGAGGAGATGAGGCGATCTCTAGTAAAAAGCTCCATCAACAGCAGCAGTAGTAAGGGATCAAAAGATGTGAAGGGGGAAGATAAGGTGGCCCTTGCATCAAAGGGGAAAGCAAAAGATCCCAGTCAGGAACAAGGCTCGCAGGGAGAAAAGAAGAAGAAAAAGGATCTATTTAAGATCAAGTGTTTCTGTGATATTGCCACTTCGCAATATTGCTAAGGGAAATATCAATCTTGCCCAATTTTGTCCTATTTCATGTTTGCACTTAGGAGATGTGGGTTCAGAAGTCCCTCGTGAATTTTGGGATTAAGTGGGGGCCCAAACATTACCAAGGAAGGGAAATATTACGGCTCTAATGGAGCGTGGGGGCCACCCCATGGAGAATTACGGCCCACATGTGGAAGACACTCTCATTGGAGCGAAGTTAGTGGGGAAAGTCGAGTTGGGCACCTTGGAGGCTCTTTCATAAATAGAGCAAGAGGCACTCATTTTGGGCATTCATTCATCTATTCAAAAATTTTGTCTTTGACATAACATGCTTGAGCTAAAGCCAAGTCTACAGTGTTGTTTAGCACACGAGTGTCTTCGAGCAGACATCTCAACCCTTGCTTCTATGGACTTTGAGTGCCAACCCAAGGAGGGAGTCCTTACTATACCAGATTGTACCAACAGCAGGGAGTGCGAGTTTGTGGATAGAATTAGCAGAGACAGTGCAAGGACTGCACAGCTCTTGGAGGAGGCACGCTTAGAGGTTGTGGAATGAAGGGAGTTAGGGGCTGAAACTTGAGGTAGAGCCCAAGGAAGTGTTGTGAGGTCTTTTCCAGCATTTTGGCGGAGCAGCAAACATAGCATTTGCTTCAGGTTACATCTTCTGCTTATGGAGGAGGGCCAAGCATTTGGGGGTCAATTTTGGAGCGTCAAAACTAGGACAAACCCTTTCTTGGTTTTTCTGGGTTTATTGATAGGAGGCCAAGATTAATTTGGAAAAAAATTCTGGGCAGGTTTGAGGGATCAAACAAGGGGCCCAACTCAGTCGGCGGCTAGAGGAGCTAATGGAAAATTCGGCAGAAATTCCAAGGTCAACATTTGGCCAATTCCTTTGTGGGTTTTTGTGGGTTATTGGTGGAGAGCCCGGGGCTAATTTCCCGGAATTTTCTGAGCATCCAAGGAGGCCCTAGCAGCAGTTCTTTGCAGCTAGCAGCATATTTTCTAGGTAGTTTCAGTGTAGAGCTAGTAGAGAGCAACAGCAAATTTGAGAGGGATTTCTTATAGTTCATTTGGGTTTAGCTAGCTTGTGTTGAGCAAGCCCAGGTGCACTCTTTCCAACACCACATTGTACCCTCTTATTTATTAATAAAATGGCTCAGATTAGTGCAGTTCATGGAGATTTCTGGTTGTTAAATGTGTTGTAAATTTTTGTATGTGTTTATGCTATGTTTGCGTTGTTTAACATTGCATATTTCCATTAGGAATATTACAACTTCAGGTGTGACGAGTTTGGCCACTACAGTCTTTAGTGTCCTCAAAGGAAGGACAAGAAAGAGAAGCACAATAAGGCAGCAACATCCGCAAAGATAGACAAAGTTTCCTCCCAATTGGAGAAACAATTAGCCATGTATGCAGCGATACCTCCAAGAGATAGATGGGGCGATATAGAACTTTAGTCCAAGAGTTGCGCAGAGATTTGGGAAGGTCCATTGAGTGAGCATCAGATAGTGGTTCCACATGGATCATTACCTTGCTACAGGGACCCACAATATTCAGTAGGAGGATCGGTATCAGTAAATGCAATCAGTTCCAAAGTGACAGTTGCAAACTAGTTGCAGTCAAATGCTGAGAAGTGCAGAGTAGGGTTTATAGCAATGCAGGAGGCACGGTGCAGAGTCAACAACAGCACAGATTTTCCAATAGACAGTGTAGAGGCTAGTAGTAGTCAGAGGCTCAGGAGATAGTTGCAGGAAAAGACATGATTGATTCAGCATTTTGGATGCTTCTCAGTCACAATAGTTGCAGCAGCAACATCAACAGTTGAGAAAGAGTATTAGTTAGGTTGTAGTGCAGATGCAGAGTTGGCAGCAGTACAAGATGTACAATATAGTGTCAGCAACAGCAAAGATTCAACATGAGCTACAACCAGTAGCGAACGAATCAGAATTAGCACAGTGGTTGATGGACAATGGCAGGAAGCTACAGTTGTGAGACATCAGCAGTGTGTATGGGAGGATGATGCAAAGACATGGTGTTGTGGCAGATCGTGCAACACTAGAGAGAGAACACCTTCCTTTCTAAGAGGGAGCATTAGTTTTTGTAGCATCGGATGGTGTTTTAGTCTCAAGACTTTGGGGAGAGGCTAAAATACAAGAGTTCTCTAAAACCCAGAAATCGTTTTTGGAAACTCCACCTAAAGATGTCTCAATTAAATTAATTGATTGATAATTTAAAAATTCCTACGTCTAACTTAGGGAAATCGATTAACTAATAGCAATTAACTGAGAAAGGTGAGAATTCTTTAGAATCTCACACGGATCGACTTGGAAATGATCTCAGTCATCGATTAAGTTTTAATCTTGGCCGTTGGAGTCCTAACTGGAGATTATGAGAAGAGGTCGATGGGTAGATGGAGAAATGCCCTTGGAGAGCAAGTTTCCTTGGGTAGTTCGATTATCCGAAGAACAGCGTTCTGTCGGAAGAGTTCGAGTGTAATATTCCTAATGGAAAATTTAACATGATAACAAAAATATGCAACACAATTCAGCACAAAAATTTTACACCACACATAAAGGAACCAAAAATGCTCCAAACATGCCAAAATGGGCCAATTTTATTAGATAAATCTGTTGGAGTACAATATGAAATAGAAAGAGTGCACTTGGGCTTGCATAAGGAAAGCTACAAGCCTCAGGGGGATGCTCTATCAATGCCAACCGCTGCAGGAGCTCCCCCTACAAAAATTTGCGCTAGCCCTTGTAATTCTACACTACTAGCTGTGTCTAGACCCTTTTTTGAACTTTGACCCCTCCAAACTGCCCAAAATATTCTGCTAAATTATCACAGGAATCCTTGTCAAAAACCCAGAAAAGCCCAGAAAGGGTTTACTTTAGTTAAGACACTCCAAAATTAACCCCAAAATACTTGGCCCTCCTCCACAGGCAGAAAATCAAAACTATAGCAGAGGCTAAGTTTGTTTCACCGTAAATGCCTGGAAAAATTCTCCACAATCCACTCCAATCCAACCCCAACAAATCCCAGCTCCTAAAATCCCTTCACAACCCACCCCACAAAATGCCTCGACAAAGACTGTGCAGTCTTTGGGCAGGACGATGCAGGCCCACCTCCAGAAATTCCACTGCCTAATGTGTGATGATTTATGCCCTTGCAAATCTTCCTCATTTTCTTAGAAATCAACCAGAAAAGGCTCTGGCAACACTACAACTCCAAACTCTATCTCTTCACTCCTCCAATAATTGCGTGGCTCCCAGAACTGTGTCCCAACTAACCCAGAATTCGTACCACCTGCATGGTCCTCTCTCCAACTCCAAAAGCTGATGTAATAACCTTCCTAAGGTGGCACTCGAAGTCCACCAAAGAAATGTTGAGCCTCCTCCTTGGGAAACTCTTATGCTTAACAACACTATGTGACTCTGCTAAACAACTAGAGCAACAATCGATTATCAAATTATCGAAAGCCCTAAATGATGCTTCTTCCCTTCTATTTACAATTTGTTGTTCCCTTCCATCATGTGGGCCCCCAAACTAGTAAAATTGAACTCCCTCCTTAGCCATACGATTTTCCCCAACTAGGGAGTGTGTATTTCTTGGAGAAGTGGCCCCCGCATTACACTAAGTGATTAATTTCGGCCCCCTTGTCCTAAGCGAATTTCCCTCCAAACTGTCTTAGACCCAAAATGGACAAAAATGACAAAATTTGAAATCTTAACAAAATTATTTAGGAAGGGACATTACAGTCCTCCCCTCCCATATGTTGCTTGTCCCCAAGCAACTGAAAATCTGGGTGCTACAAAATCTGCTCATTCTCCCAAGTGGCATCCTCCTCTGGCAAATCCTTCCACTTAACCAAGTGCTCCCGGATGACCCCGTTCCTCAGCTTCCTCTCCTGTGTCTCTAATATGGTCTCTGGTATCAGTACTAAGTGCCCCTCATCATCCAGCAGAGGCAACTCAGTGGTTGTTGTAACTTGTTGCCTCAATGCCTCTTTCAAGCAAGAGACATGAGATATGTTGTGAATCCGACTCTCTGTAGGTAGCTCTAGCTCGTAAGCTACCTCCCCGGCGCTCCTAGTAACCCTGTATGGCCCATAGAAGCGTGGCTTGAACTTCTCTGCCCCTTTTTGCTTAAGTGAAGATTGTTGGTAAGGCTACAAGCAGAGGTAGGCCATCTCCCCCACCTCAAACTGTCTCTCCACCCTATGCCTATCAACATATCTTTTGTTGATTATGGGCTACCTACAAGTTATTCTTGAGAGCTCAGAGAACCTCCTAGCTCTCTTGAACCCAATCCTTAGCCCCTGGGGCCCTACTATCCCCAAATATCATTTTAGAAACAGTAAGTGCATCATATCCATAGAGTGCTCGAAAAGGGGACATGCCAATCAACATGTGATAAGTGGTGTTGTAGCAGAATTCTCCTAGATGAAGCAACTTCACCCACGCCCTCTACTGCCCTGTCACATAGTTGTGTAGGTACCCTTCTAGCCACTTGTTTACTATCTCGGTCTGCCCATCAGTCTCACGTGATAGCTGGTGTTGGGTGTGAGCTCAGTCCCCACCAACCGAAATAATTCTTTCCAAAAAGTCTCCATGAATCGGTTGTCCCTGTCAGTATGATGGTGTTGGGGAGACCATGTAGTCAAAATACCTCTCGAAAGAACAACTCAGCCACCTGAGAAGCTAAAAATCTTGATGAGATGGTGAGGAAATGGGCGAACTTGGTCAATTTGTCGACCACAACGTAAATACAATCTCGCCCCTAAGCCACTGGAAGCCCTGTGATGAAGTTCATGGACACGCTCTCTCTGGGTCTCCTCATCCATCTGACCACTTACCCCATCCCTCTTAGGTGGTCTAGTGTCTTGGTTCCCATCCTTCTTAGGTGGTCTAGTGTCTTGGTTCCCCTATGGGGACGTGAGTCTAATGGGCACAAAGACCTGGGTCTTGGGCACTGCGTCAATCATATCCCGAGTCCTGGACATAGCATCCATCAGTGATATGAGCTTGTAGGCCCTCACCCAACCACGCAGTGGCTCTGCAAGCCCCTCCACAAATAGCATGATCAGTCGGGCTTTCGAGATGTCGGTCACCATCACTGCCAATCTCTAAACCTCCGTAACGTAAGCCTCTGCACTACCAATCTGCCTCAGATGGGCTAACTCCCTGAAATGTAACTTCGGGTCTTTCGTCTCAAATCTCCTCAATAGCCTTCGGGTGAACTCTGTGTAAGAAGTGATGTGTATATGTCCCAACGTGATCAGCCCATGATACCACCACTCCTGGGTACTCCTATCCAAGTGAAGAGTAGCAAACCGAATAGCATCGGTCTCCCACATGGGGTTTAGGTGGAACTATGTGTCTAACTTCTGAACCCAAGCTCTGGCTGAGCTCTTGGACAACCCATCAAAGTTAGGGAGTGTAACCTTCCCTACTATCTTCTGCATCTCCTGGTTAGAAGGTCCCCCTCGGTAGTGTGCTCCAGCCCCAGTAGTACATCTCTCCTTAAGATATATGTACTCCTCAAAAGACATCACTTGCTTAAACCGAGCATCTAAACCCTCATACCCATCAATACCGGATGCAACTAAATTGACCAAGTTTGCAATAGGATTTGGCTCCCTCTCTGGTTCAGTCTCATCCACAAAGTGGGGCATAGTGGGACGGCCAACCTGCCCACACTAGGGAGTGTGTGGGGGCTAATAGGTATGGTTGTCCCCTCCTGCTCTAGAACCTCCATCACCATGGAGTTCCCCCTAAGGTCCCCCATGTTGAGAAATCTAGGGCATTAAGGTTAAGTGGTTTCTCTTCTATTAGTAACTGCTTGTGAATGCTTTTTACTTCTTAGATTAGGATCTTCTTTAACTTGTGTTATTATAGTGTTATTCTTCATCAAACAGCTACCAATGCATAAACCATAAAGAGACAAGAGACACAGAATATAGGCTATTAGCCAAGGCCAAAAACCTCTCCTTCTTGAGAGGAAAACCCGAACAAAATCTTCTCCTTATAGAGATTCCAATTGATGAATACCAAGACCTAGACCCTTGATCTATTACCCACTCCAAGACCAAGACACAAGTTCCCTAGATGAGATCCTTAGACAAAAATAGCCATCCTTTTACTCCTTCCCTTTTCTCGACTCCTCTTCTACTTCGACCTTCTTCTACTTCAAACCTTTGGCCTCCTTGAATTAGGTCTGTAATCCTAATTTAGAAACCCTAGCTCATGTCCAAGACCTTACCTTATGCCTTTAAATTTCTTTGCTTTGGATAGGGTCTTCCTCTAACTTGACTTGACTTCCTTCTAGTCTTGACCTTCTTCCAACTCGACTACCCAAGATGACTGTTATTTTTCTTGGCTACTTCTGTTGCAACTGATCTCTTGCTACCTCACACGTGTAGAGGAAATTAACCCACAAACAAACTTGAAATGAGCTCGATTTATACCTTCCTTCCTTCACTTGATAACAGATTTCCTTTAGTAAACTTAGCACCTCCTATTGCAGACTTAATCATAACCAAAAATCTCTCCCTGAAATGATGCCAAACTACCCTATAAATAGTTGTTTCCTAATCAAAATAAGCCAACTTGACAGCAAGATGAGCTGACGTGTCATTTGGAGAGATATTGTTATTCTTCTTGAAGCCGACTTGAAGGGAGATGCTTGTGCTTGTCTTGGAGGGCTATTTGACTCTTTCATTGACCCTTATACAAATTTAACATGCCCAAGAAGGGTCCTTCATACATGAATTTGACTCTCTTTGACTTTATGACCAATCCTAAGGGCTCACAATGGGAGTTGTTGACCACTGGAGTGGTACCTGATGATTATATGAAGACTCCATACCCAAGGATGATCCAGAGGACACTTGTACTATCAAATATCATCAGTCAACAGATTTTTTTAACTCTACTTCTATTTTCTCATCATCTTTCTTGTACCTAGATTCCACACCCTGCGGGGAATTGTAATAAGTGATTCTAGTAATGATGAGTTTTGAATATAGCCTACGATATTGGGACTCGATCAACAAACGAATACACATTGGAGTGTTTTTTTAATCTGGTTAATTATCCCTTCTTTTTTAACGGCGGATAATTTTCTAGGTTTTTTCACTCACTTTTTACCACAAAGTCAAGGTGACGGTTTGAAGGTTTAACCCCTAACACATCTTAGTGTCTAGAGTTTATGTATATTACCATACTAGATCACACAAAAAAAATGTGGAATTCGGTTAGGTCTAGGTAGTCATTTTTTAATTTTTTAGATTTTCCGCACTATGGAAATTGCAATAAAAATTGTATTTGTAATATAATAAGTGATGTCTAGAGAAGTTGCGTGGAGTATGAGTAATGAAATTTGCACTTTTCGCCCTTAACTTTCTACTATGACACACTTTGAAGGGTTAAAAACGTGTTTTGAACCCTCAAAACCCACTTTTCCTAAGTTTAGTGGGAAATATGGCAATTAATTAAGCCATAAATTAAATAAATGGAGAAAAATAAATATCCACACATGCTAAATGTTGTGGAAATGAGGTGGAAAATTATAGGGGAGTTAAAGTGAAGTCCCAAGGTGATGTGGACTCTTAAAATCAAGGAAAGGACATGCTCAAATAAAATCAAATTTTTGGCATTTAATGAGAAAGCTACTTACTTGGAAATTCGAATTTGTGAAGTTAATGCACATTTGGAAGGATTTGGGAGAATATTTGGTGGAGATTTTTGTAGGAAAATGTCCCCACATGGGTTACCACCCATATACACTTGTCATTCCATCATAAAATTCGAATTTGGCACATAAGGGAAGAAGAAAATGATGTCCACTTACCAGAATTCGATTTTTACAATTGGCATTGGAGCTTCATCCAACACATTCAAATTTCTCTTTGGGATTGTCACCTCATGCCACTTGTTTAATCACTTCTACATTGGGATTGGCTCTCATAGTTCTATATAATAGAGCCTTGAGCTCTCATTTGTAATATTGTTACTAGCTATTGTGCTTGTGGAAGCGTTGGTGCCTTGTACACTTTCAAAAATATCAATAAAGACTTTGGGGTTTCAATCATGAGGTGTTCCTCCTTTGGAAGTGTGATGAATTGTTGCTCATTGGTATAATTCCTTTTACTCATGCTTTGATCTAATTTGTTTCCATATGCTCTTGTAGATTTGTTAATGTGGAGTTATCTTGCATTAACATTTGATTTAGAAGTATGCTCTAAGTATAGAATGTTCTAATTGGTTTTAAATAAACCTCTAGAGTTTATCATCCTTGTTTATTGCTAAATCTATATGGAACTAATTTTTTATTGAAGTTTTGTAGACAGAACATCTTGTTGGGATCACAAAATCAAGCGTGAGGGGAAGTCTTTGGAGAAACCAACCCACTCTTGATACATTTTTAAAAGAACTCTCATTTGTTCTTTGAACCTTCATGGTCTTATCTTACAAAGTGGTTTTGCAAGGGTTTTGGCACATAGCCTGTACACAAGCCGAGCACTTCTAAATTTAAATCTCTTTTAAAAAACATTGTACTTCATTTCTTTCATTTGATATCTAAGAACTTGAAGATAGCTAAGCAAAGAGAAGAGTTTATTCTCACTCTTTAGCTTAGCCTTTTGTAAATTACAATTGTACATATACATTTTATCTTGTTGATTTTTTTACTAATACTTAACTTATTTTGCAGTGATTGTTTGGATTGTTTGCTAACTCGTGTGGCAGATTTTAAAGAGCAACCTCCTGCAATATATAACAAGTGTCTGCAAGACCTTTGGCAAATGTTGGGGGTTCAATTTTCAAGGATGTCGTGAGCCTTTTTGAGGCTTATTTTGGCCAAGTCAAGTTCACTAAAGGGCTGCCCATTTTCCTTTCTAAGCCGTGAGCATTTGGAGGAAACTCACACCTTGTTTCCCTTGCATAAGTTTTGTGAGATCTTGTGACTACTTTCTCAAGAAAGGAGGTCTAGCATCCAAGTTTCAAACAATTATTGTGAGGACTCTCCTTGAAGTTTAGTTGAGAACTTTGAAGGGCTCTCTTTTCATTAATATTAATAAAACACCTAATTTGCTTGTGGGAGCATGGGATTTCTCCCATGGTATCCTATCTCCCCATTTAGAGGGAGGCTTTTCTTGGGTGGTTTGGCATTTGCATGGTTTAAACTTTCACACTTCATTCACTTGCATGCATGCTTTAATTGGGAATTAACACAGCCTCACTATCACATTTCATTTTTAAGTTAAAGTTTGTTACAATTTCATTTGAGCTTTGCATTTTCTATCTCATCGTTGTTTGGAGCTACAAGTTTACACTTTAGCTTGGACAATTCATCATTTACATGCAAGCATTTTATATTCTTAACAAACTTTGATTCATTACCATTTACCTTGGTAAATTGTTCCATGAGCACTTGAATACATGCTTCATTTTTATGCTACATTGTTACCTTGAATATTGGAGCAACTTATTGTCATCATTGTCTATTTGAAACAAATTTTACTTTCAAGCCAATTACGCGTACCATTTTAATTCATTGACGAGACACATGCAACACTTGTAAGCTAATTTTATTCCTCCAATTCAAGTTATAATTGCAACTTATGTTGGACACTTTCGTTTTCAAGCATTGCAAATCAATATCTTTGAAGCATTTGCATGTAACATTATTTTAATTTGGGGAATTAACACAATTTGCATTTCATCTAGGCATTTTAGTATAGGAAGGCCTCAAGCCTCATTAAAATTTTACATCCATCATAAGTTGGTTGAAGTAAACATTTTAGGGATCCTCTACTCCTCTATTGACTCCTCACTGTGAGATCCACATCTTTGGGCGAGAGTGAGGTCTGAAGATTGAAGAGTTAAATTGTAATCTTGTTGTAGAGATAATTAATAAAATTAACCAAGAGCACTTTCCATTACATTTACTTTACTTGTCTCTCTATGGTTTGAGTTTTCATATGCAAAGTCTATTCCAAAAGCAAGTATTGTAATCCTTTCAAACAAGTGTTTTCTTTTCATGCTTCAAGTCTAATTGCATATTGATGTATTGGTTTAACACTTCCTTTCTTTTACATTTCCAGGTTAATTACTAATATTTGGGTTTTGGGAAGATATGTTTCACATGTTTTGATTTATAAAGAGTATTATCTCAAAAAAAAATTGTATCTTACATATCTTGTGCTAACAATTTTTGTTTACATTTTAGGGTTACTGTGCTTTCTCTTTTGAGAGCATTGCATTTTACTTTGAGCAAATATATCTTTAAATTGTTGAGCAAATTCCTTATAAGGCACTAGTTTATGGTTTTTGTCATATTAATAATTGACATTGTTATTTCAAGTTGCTCACTTCATATTTTCTCATGAATCCTTAAAAGTAATCCATTTTCACTATAACGCTCTCCTAGAGACTCACATCTTTTAACTTAACTTTTCATCAGAGACCGCCCTTCTTAGCTAACCTAGGAGATAGCTCAAACAGAGAGAGTTGGGATTAGTGTGACAACCCCTTCTCTGAGTTCCCTACCACCAACCACACCTTGTGGGGTTGAAGGCTTTTTTCACTAACTTATAGGTAGGTGTAGGCGGCAGGGTCAACAGGAGCCATTACTAAAAATAAAATTCCTTGCTCATGAAACCCATGAGACAAGCATTACAAATATAATTTTATTTTTCTTTACATTAATTACATAAAATCACATTTACATATGTCATTATGAAGACCGAACCTAGTTACACATTTCAACACACCCTCTTAACTAGGGAGGTATTCATAATGGTACTTGGTCATTCTCAATCTGAAGAATTTCTCATAAGAAGAGTCAGAATGGTAACCCATCTATATAGCATCATATCAACCAGCATTGTCACATAGCAAGGCCTTGATTAACACCTCTATCTCTCCACGATATCTGAGCACAACGCTCACGAGACCAATGATGTATATACACCCTCATCAATGTCTCTCGCAGAACATAACCCACTCGGGTTCTCAAGGTGTGTTCCACCAAGACTATTCTTATCTTGGATTCCCAATCCTCAAAGAATATTGGTCATCTATGACTATTCTTATCTTGGATGCCCGAACTCAACCTCAAACAGCATCGGATGCCAAATGTTTACCCAATCCTTCATTCTGTCTTCCCAAGTGAAGACAAGAATGATGTGTCTATATCTACCTCTTAATTAGGGAGGACATATCTATTCCAACAAAGGAATGTACTCATTTCTACAGAAGCAATGTACCTAAGGTCCCTCTTAGCTTAGGAATTTCGCTTCCAAGTTTCTTCCAAATAAGAAACTTGTTTCCAAGCTCCCTCTTAATTAGGGACCTACAGCAACTCCTAAGGTGGAGACGATGGGACAGTCAACTGCTTGAAGAACTCCTCCTCATGATGTAATGAACTTCTTTTCGTTATCCAGGACTCTTCATGTTTGGGACTTCTTCATAGGGCACCGACCATCCATCACTTTCATTCACAATTCAGCGATTTCATCATCGAAAAGTAATCCATCAGTCCATATTTGGACTTCCTTCGGAAACCCTACATAAACCCATCCAAATATTTGCTCAAAAATAAAGGAATGTACATTAAAATCAACATTATCTTTGTGATGGGATTTTATCCTGACATCTTCTAGTTTGCATCAGCATCCTGCATACATATCGACACATCTCCCAAAGGTATATATTTTCAAGGCTCTCTTTCTTTTTCAGACTCCATCAGAGTCTTCATATCTTTCATGGAGATATCCTAGTTAAATCTTCTTGGTCTTTGGATATTGATTGCCTTTTTCCATTGTTGCATATCCCATGATCTCTTCCTACCATTCTTCACACATTTCATTCCCAAGAGCTTCCAATCAAAGTTCCTCAATTGTAGTCAACCACCTCATACTTCATATGAGGACATATTATGTTGATTTCATCTAGTGAATGTGTGACCCATACATTCCTGCATCACTTCGAGGGAGGAGATCCTTTCTTGATCTAAGAATGGGGTTACTTAGGCTTCTTGTCTAACTTACAAGTACCTCTCCCACTTCCAAAGCTTATTTATTCCCAAGTCTTTATGATTAACCAATGCGGAATTAAATATGTGCTTGAAAAATAAGGTGGATAAAACATATGTATAACAATGAACAATGCAGCAATAAAACAAAACACGCAAAACACTAATTTAATTAGGAGTTCAACCAAAACTCTTGGGCTACGTCTCTGTTGGTACCATTCTATGACCCCTTTTTCCCTCCCAAAACATGACAATTACCTACCTCTTTTCATCATTTATCCCTCAGATGCCTTGGAAATTGATTAATTAATAGTCTTATAGTTATTGAATTGCATTTAAATTGATTTAAGGGTTTTGTGTTAATAAATTAGGAGTTTTTGGGCAAAATGACTACAGGAAGTCCCAACATCCTGTAAATGGCTTATTGTTTGACATGTGGCATGACATCCAGGCTAGAGCGAAGGGTATGGGTGAAAAGCGGAATGTCCAAGCATGGACGAGCACCTATCCCCCAGCGGAAACAACCCTCCTACATGCGCAGTCAACGACTGGTCAACTATGGCATGTTGGCGACAAAGGCAGCAACAGCACACAGTCACAGTCCAAATCGATTTTTAGTTGTTTCCTTTTTTTTATATGTCAGCTAGGATAGAAACATTTTGTGTTTTGGTAAAAGCGGCAACAGCCGCTCATGAATGTACATCCATTTTCAAGGGATGTAAACCATATGTAAATATAAGTCTGAACCCGGTTGTATGTTCGGTTACGTTTTTACTTGTTGATTCATGAACAGAGCTTCGACTTAATACAAATCGACTTGCATTATAATCACAGTGCGTTGTTTTAATTCGGTGATCGTGGGATAACAAGCTCAGTATACCAAGAACGTGGACGGGCCCTGCGTACATGGTATACTGTTGTCATTTTAATTGCATTTACAGTGTCATTTTAATTGCGTTACAGTCAGAGTATTTGATTGGTATTTGGTATTGATATATATGCGCAGTGATTAAATCGATGTTTATATTTATGTATTTATGAATGCGTTGTTTATATGTTTATGCATGCGCTTGAATAGACTATCATTTGGATCGTGAATCATATCCTGTAAGGGATTCGATCCAGGGTTACCTTGTAAAGCACTGTCATGAACTTTTTGCTTACGATTTTCACTTTGCATGATTGTAATGAATGTTCATGAATGTTGAGTGGCATTGAACAGAGGTTTTATGTTTGATGTCTCCGTAAGGAGACCAAAATCTTTAATTACAGTGATACACAGCATTTTATGAATTGAATCTTCGCTGATAGTGATACATAGTTTGATGCTTAGTTGATATTTAATTGATAGTTTGATATTGAATCAAATCATAGCATTGTAATTAGGAAAAGTAGGCTTAGATTAGATCCTTTATGTCTATATATTTTAGGCACACGCCTCTAAGTCTACGCACCCTGGTCGATAATAAATTTAGCCCAGTCTAGCACCCTAGATAGGACACTACAGTCTCCGTGAGCTCTAGTCAACTCAACTAGGCTCTGTGGGATTAGGGCAAAGTCCTTTTACAAGCTCTTGGCTCAACTCCACTGTTTTACACAGAAACAATGGGTTTAGACACCATTTTATCCCTGGCTCTTGAAGCTCTCGGCTTTCTGGCTCTCGGCTCCAGCTCTTAGCTCTGGCTCTAGCTCTTCAGCTCTGGCTTCTTTGGCTCTCTGCAACCTTCAGCTCTCTGGCATTTCACTTGAACTTCAAGTGACCCCAAAGGCTCCCTCAACTGCTCTACGCAGTAGCTTTTCGCTCTCTCTCTGCTCTCTGCCTTCAGCTTGCAACTGCTTCTCCCTTGTCAATTGAGCTCTCTGTCTCCTTTGAGGCATTTTCCAGGCTTTTTAACTTCCCTAGTCGTTTCTCTGCGTATCACCTTCCCTCTGCGGCCCTGCGACTTTTCTGCTCCCCGTCAGTTAGACCGGCCACCTGGCTTTGCGGTTCTGCGGCTATAGAATACATCATTGCCTGTAGAACACCTACTTGCAGCGTGGCATGATGATTAGGAGATGTTACAAAGGGATCGTGGTCGTTTCTCTGGCAAAAACCCGAAAATTGAGAAAATCACATTACATAGAATTTCTAAAAAATACATTATCGGGCATGATTTCCGAACTTGAAAATCCATTAAATCGCCTCTATAACCCTATCGGGTCCGCCATTAGGCATTATATCGCTATCGCAGGTCTACTCGGTTGTGGGTTCCTTTGCATTTGTAAAAATACATTAAAACACCAAAATCCCAATGAAATGGCTTTATGGCAGACAATATCCAGTTGTCTTTATAAACCCTTTCGAGTCTAGTTGCATCGCATCGGCGCATTCCCTTTGTATTGTCACAATGCGATTTTGCGATGCGACATGTCGTAATCGCATATCACAAGTCACGGGGTCTTTCCACATGGCATGGCCTATGCCGACATCTATATCGGCGATCGCAATATCGCTCGGCCCGGTCCTTTCCTTATGTTGTATGCCTATGCCCGCCTCCGACCCTATATGTCGGGGATGCTTCCCCTTTCCGCTTAAGTCCAGCTTAGACCTCCCCTGATTGCGGTTTTCTTCATAAAGCCTTTTAGGCCATTTTTTTGAAGATTTGCCTCTTTTTCCAAAGAACAAAGGCATCTCCTTTCTGTGATAACTTTTGCATCCTAAGTCCATTTTTGCCCATTCAAGTTGCAGCAGATTCAGAATGAGACGATCTCTGCAATGGGGCTATTTCCAGGAAGTTCCTTGGAGTTTCATTTTTCCTCTGTGAGGAACACTTAGACTTAGGAGTCTATCCAAAGTCCATTTTGGACCATTTCTTTTGATCATGCTCTTAAGATAAAGCATTAGTTCATGACATCTGCAACCATATGACATGACTTCCACAATATCAAATGTAAGCACACATACCCCATTTTTTCTTTGGGTCATTCAGACTTCCTGCAGTAGCTTCCTTGATTGAAAGAGCTTCAATCCCTTGATTTGCTTCACTTTTATGTCATCATACCATAATCCCATGAATTCCACAAATTTGGAATTCTTGATGAAACACTTGCTTCCCATTATGATTGATGAACCTTTCAATGAAGATCCCATCAAAGAATCTTGAGGATCTAAAGTATCCCCATTAACAGATGTTTCCTTTTGAAAGATGTATGATGAACCTTGTACTAGATGACCTTCCTGCTTATGTTTCCAATGAGATTCCCAAGATCTATATCCTTGACTTCCATAGATTCTAACCATCTTTCATGCTTCTCTATGATGATGTCCCAAGCTCTTGCCTTCAATGCTTCTATGATGCCATGATGCATCCCATTATTTTAATTAGTTAATCATGGTAGCCACATCTTACAATAGAAGACTAAGGAACTTGAAAGAACTTAGGTGAGGAAGACTATCTCAATCATCATAGAGATCTCTTACTTCCTCATTCTTGGATTTCGCCTTTTCAAATTCCTCCACTTCTTCGGTGAGATGTGCTTCTTCTCTTCCTCTTTTGTTATTGTCCTTCTTGATCTTAAGACAATCTCCTTTGTAGTGCCCATATTCTTGACACCCATAGCATTGAATCTTAGACATGTCCCTTTTCTTTTACCGAGAACCGGACTTTTCAAGTTTTCCCTTTCTTCTTGTCATTGTACCATAAGCTTGGCTTTGCTCACCTGCTCCCGCATTAGATTTGGCCTTTAGTCTAGATTCTTCAATCTTGCACAGTGACCATAGATCCTGGAATGGAGTAGCTTCTTTCTTCCAATCAATACTTGAAGTTACCCCACTCCTCCGGTAGTGCATCTAATACAACTGTAGTCATTTCTCTATCAGACATGACTTCTCCCAGACCTTGTAGTTGATCTCGGATTTCAAATATCCTCAGAAAGTATGAGGCTATTCCATCTTCCCTTGACATCTTCAACTTGTAGAGTTCTTGCCTTAGTGCGATGACTTCTCCAGGAGTGCTTACAGAATACAACTCTACTAGTTTGTCATTGACTTCTTTTGAAGTTTCGAGTTTGGATACATATGGGATGAGGGGATCCTTGATAGATTCTATGAGAATCCTTTGAGCCCTAACTTCCCCTTTCATATACTTTGCAAGAGCTTAAGCACCCTCCTTTCCTGGTTTAGTGATAGATCCTTTGACATGTTCCATAACCTCATTTTCAATGAGATTCAAATCTATCATTTTCTTCCAGGCAAGATAGTTTGAAGCCCCAACCAATTTGTTGCTTTCGTTGCAAAAAGATATTTTGACAGATTCAGATGTGGACATAAATATACTTACTTGATAGGATGCTCCTTCTTCTTGCTGCTTTTTTGATGTTGATGATGATATATAGAATAGAAAACTTCTCCTTGATGAAGATAGTTTTCTTCAATAATGATCCCTGATCCCACAGAGAGGGAGATCCCTTAGGATCCTTTAATGGTGGAGTCTTTGTTGATGAAGATCAATGATGTCTTCAGTTGTAGGGGTCTTGCTTGAGAGAGAGATCGCCTTAGAATCTTGATGACAACACTTTTTGATCTAGTTTCCTTGATTCATAGGTCTCTTCAACTTGAGTAGATGTAGGGTTTTAGCCTTCTTTCCTTGATGATGATCCCAATACTTCTTTGTAGACTTCTTCTTTGTTCTAGGGTTACAATGCTTCCTTTGTAGATATTTGCTTCAAGATGATCTTTGCTTTGATGCCTTCGAGATTTGATCCTTGAGTGTCCCTTGATAAGATGCCCTTCCTTGACTTTGTTACCTTAGATATGATACCATGTTGAGAAATCTAGGGCATCAAGGTTAAGTGATTTCTCTTCTATTAGTAACTACTTGTGAATTTTTTTACTTATTAGATTAGGGTCTTCTTTAACTCGTGTTATTATAGTGTTATTCTTCATCAAACGGCTACCAGTGCATAAACCATAAAGAGACAAGAGACATAAAATATAGGCTATCAGCCAGGTCCAAAAACCTCTCCTTCTTGAGAGGAAAACCCAAAAAAAATCTTATTCTTATAGATATTCCAATTGACGACACCCTTGACCTATTTTCCACTCCAAAACCAAGACACAAGTTCCCTAGATGAGATCCTTAGACAACAATAGTCAATCTTCTACTCCTTCCCTTTTCTTGGTTCCTCTTCCACTTCGACCTTCTTCTGCTTCAAAACTTTGGCCTCCTTGAATTAGGTCTGCAATCCCAATTCAGAAACCCTAGCTCATGTACAAGACCTTATATTACGCCTTAACTCTCTTTGCTTTGGATAGGGTCTTCCTCTAGCTTGACTCAACTTCCTTCTAGTCTTGGCCTTCTTCCAACTCAGCTACCCAAGATGACTGATATTCTTCTCGGCTCCTTATACTGCAACTAATCTCTTGCTACCTCACACGTGTAGAGTAAATTAACCTAAAAACAGACCTGAAATGAGATCAGTTTATACCTTCCTTCCTTCGCTTGATAACAGACTTCCTTTAGTAAACTTCGCACCAAAAATCTTTGCCTAAAATGATGTCGTGTTGCCCTATAAATATTTGTTTCCTCATCAAAATAAGCCGACTTGACAACAAGCTAAGCCGACGTGTCATTTGGAGAAGTATTGTCATTCTTCTTGAAGCCGACTTGAAGGGAGGTGCTTGTGCTTGTCTTGGAGGGCTATTTGACACTTTCATTAACTCTTATACAAATGTAACATGCCCATTAAGGGTCCTTCATACATGACATTGACTCTCTTTGACTTTATGACCAATCCTAAGGGCTCACAATGGGAGCCATTACTAAAAATAAAATTTCTTGCTTATGAAACCCATGAGACAAGCATTACAAAAATAATTTTATTTTTCTTTGCATTAATTACATAAAATCACATTTACATATGTCATTTATGAAGACCAAACCTAGTTACACTTTTCAACATCCCATTCATCTGCAGCCCCATCACCTACTGCATCATGTCCATCATGAGTTGCCCTTGCCTCAACACTCACTGGTTGGTCCTCAACAGCTCTTCCAAAATCTAGTTTTGGCTCACATGCCTAGGTTGCTCGTCGTCTCCCTAATTGTCCATATGGCCTCTGAGATTATCCACCTCAATGTCTGAAAACAAGGCTACTTCCCCTTCTCTACCTCGGCCCCTGCCTCTACCTCTACGTTGATACACTACTCCTACAAATGGCCTTGTCATCACCTGCTCTCAAGCCCATAGCTAGCCAAGAACATGCTCTGATACCACTGTAATATTCCTAATGGAAAATTTACAGTGATAGCAAAAACATGCAACACAATTCAGAACAAAAATTTTACACCACACATCAAGAAACCAGAAATGCTCCAAACACGCCAAAATGGGCCAATTTTATTATATAAATCTGCTAGAGTACAATATGAAATACAAAGAGTGCACCTGGGCTTGCACAAGGCAAGCTACAAGCCTTAGGTGGATGCTCTATCAATGCCCAACCACTGCAAGAGCTTCCCCTATGAAAATCTGCATTGGCCCTGTTGGAAATATTGAGAAGGGAGTCAATCAGTATTTCTTTTCAATTGTTACTTTTACCAATTAGATCATTTATATTTAGAACACAAAAATGAACAATAGAAGTAAACGCTTTTACTAATATAATCTTGATAATGAATCAAGTACAATATGGGTAGGGCTCCAACCCTTGACGAAGACACCCAGGCTCCAATCTAGGATGTGCCAAGCACCTACTTAGACTTCAGTGAGGCTCCGACCTCTAGGGCTTCAACCCTATCTTATCCAAGGCACCAACCTTGAGTTTAGGAGCACCAACTCCAAGGACACCAATCCTCAATCTTCCAGGCTCCAACCTGTATTTGCCAAGCACCGACTTGGACTTCCAAGGCTCCAACCTTGTCAATTTTGAGGCACTGACCTCAAGGGCTCCAACTCCATATCTATTTCATGCTCCGACCTAGTTTCTTGAGGACTCCAATCCTCTAGGGCTCCAACCCTATCCTCCAAGGCACAACCTTGTCTTTTCGAGGCTCCAACCTCTTGGGCTCCAACCCTTGCTTTACTTCTTCAAGATATATTTAGTTGTACTACACGGCTCCCAATGTCTTCTTCACCGAGACCTGTCAATCATCAGCAATCCCTTCACTTAATCGTCACGTCATATCATCAATGACAACCTTGTCTCATAAAAGGTGTCACCACTGCTCTTCATTATACCCAAGCAAAGATCTCTCCAAGTTACCTCATGATGACCTTAGTGATGCATCATGGTCTTCAATGTTATCTTCAAGATTACTTTACCAAAATGTCTTCAATAGTGACTCCAAGGTCAGTCAAGGCAACTCAACAAGAAGGCTCCAATCTGAGATCTTCTTTAAGATCACTCCATAACAATTGTATTCCTTCAATAAGATTCTTCACTGTACATGTTCAAAAACACGGTGGTTGACTGTACAATGTAGGTCTCCACCATTAGTCTTCAGTGCAGCTATATCTTAGAGTATTAATGCTGCAATCAAGGAGGTTACTAATCTGCTGTACACCAACAATACACCATAGTCTTGTTATACCACAGGGATATCACCAACTTCGTGCCACTGCTTTACCCTCTATCTAAGCCACTGTCTGCACCTTAATTCAAGGTCCTAATAATACCTTTGTCCGAATGTCTGAGCCTCTGTATACACCTCTGTCCGAGCTACTGTACTATCACAGTCTGAGATAAACAGTGATCCAAGCCTCTGTGTATGCTACTGCAGAGGTCAGAGTCCAAAATTTCAGGAGTAAAGGCACTGTCCAAAATTTCAGGTTGATATCCACTGTTCCAAAGATCCAAGACTTAGTCTGAGCTCTTTATAGGTTGCTTTTCAAATCCAAGCAAGTGTCTCCAAATTGCATGCTTTAGTTCCAGCACACAACCTTGAAAAATATTGTACACTAGGCTCCATGGATCTGCATCCTAACAGTGGAATTGACTCCTCAAATGACCGTACATGGGACTTCAACAAACTGCCTTTACCAAGTCCCCTTTACTCCGTTAAAGTGGCTACAAAACACTCTATCCAATCCTCCTTAACATATCAATTCAGCACTCAATTTCAGATTAGAAGGCTCCACATAATGCTGCAATCCAACTTCTGTTCAGATTCTAGCCTCCTGACTGTGTTTTCACCACGCTGAAATATTGTTCCCAAGATGTTTTAACCCAACAGAAATCTTTTTAGCCCAAAACAGTGAACTTCCTTGCCTCCTTGGCCTCCTAAACTGTTTTTGGAGCATAAAAGCTTCTGGATAACAGAAATATATATATAAATACTTTATTAATAAATGAATAGATAGATGATGTCTGATTACAATGGGG